>SJYA01002443.1:613688-640843 GCA_006410615.1 Neotragus moschatus | reverse complement strand
TGGGGACAGGGCTGGGGTGGGGGCGGGGCTGGTAAGGAGCCGGGGCTGGTGCAGGGGGTGGTGAAGGTGGTGCAGGGGGAACAGGACTTGTGCAGGGATTGCGGCTGGTACAGGGGGTGGGGCTGGCGCAGTGGTAGGGGTGGCTGGGCAGTGAAGGCATCCTCTCTCTGACTCCTGTGAGCACCCAGAAGGTTGGGACCAGGTTGGCACATCTTTGCCTCTCCTGCGCCAACCTTTACTGAGTCTAGAAGCATGACACGTCTGTCTGAACTGTTTTTCCAGTATTTATTTATTCACTTTTCTTTGAAGGAGTACATTCTCTCTCATTTCTCCTGTTCCTTAGGATGATGGAGATGATGTGGACCTCTGGTCTTAGAGGCAGGACTTCTGAAATGCCTGCAGCTGTGGAGAGCAGCCTCTCTGGAGGTGGGTGCAGGGGAGAGGAGAGTCAGCTGGCGCTACCCTTCCCCTTTTGCAGGGCTCTGGGCACAGTGCTACCTGAGGGTCGGATCCTAAGGATCACTCCCTTGGAAGCCCTTCTTGAGGTTGACACTTCCTGCCTGAGCCAGACCCTCCTCGCACTTCTAGGGGGCAGTCCCTAGGTGTGCACCGGACAGCGGCCAGAGAAAGAGAAAAGAATGGACAGTCAATCTGAGAAAAGCACCAGGCATAGGGATCCATGCAAGGATTCGCCTACCCTAGTCACCACCCATCACCCCCAACCATTGCCTCCTACCAGGGGAAGCGGTTTCAGGGAGAAAGAAGGAAAGGCAGAGAAGACACAGGCTCCTCAGTGAAAACAGGGCCCTGCGATGCGGGCAGCACTGGCTAGTGATTCACACGTCAGGATCTGCCAACCCATCACCTCTGCCAGGACACCCCCGCTCATGCCCTCCCCAACCAGAAATGACGAAGGGACCCTCTTCCTGCCCCAGGAGCCCCTGGAGCAGAGAGTTGTGTTTTAAGGATTTAGGACAAAGGTCAGTGCTGATATCATCCATATGTACCCCAGGCTCACTGACCACATTTGGCGGGCATTCATTCATTCAAGGTCTCTTCACTGAACTTGTCTTGGGCATTGTTCTGGGCACAGAGCATAGTGATGAGTGAGACAGACCAACCACTGGCCCCAGGAGCCTTAGACCCAGTGAGAGGAGCCCGGCAACGACCATGAGGTCGGAGCCCGGGGAGACCGTCAGGCACAGCTCCACCACCCAGTGGCCCTACTGCCCACACATGCCACCTTTCTACCTCCTGCTTCCAGACCTCAAATCCCACCTCCTCCCTCTGCTTCCCATCACAAATAACAGAACATCACCTGGGAACCCATGGCTCAGAGGAATTCTCCAGAAGGGAACTACCTCTGGCCTTCCTGCGAGGGGTACCTTTCCTGGAGGGATGAGTGTGCCCTGCCCCTATCCAAGCCTCTGCTGCAGGAATGCTGGAGTGTTTTGGAATGGTTTGGCCTTGCCAATCAGCCTGTTAGCTTTGTCAAGGCTGGACTTTTTCATTTGTGTGTACACACTTGTGTAACACTTGCTTAAATTCTTGCTTTGGATAGATTTCCCAGTATGTGATTGTGGATCTGATATCCAAATATAAAGCAACATTGAAGACATACTCATCAGATAAAGACAGAATGTGAAGTGCCCAGGAAATGCCTATCTTGGGAGATGGAGCAGAAAGGTTGTCAGAGGGTGAATTCCAAGGGTGGTCTTAGTAAGGGGCTTAGGTGACTGAACTCAGAGGAGGAGGAATGTGTAGGGTGGTCCAAGGTGAAAGATGCTGTGAGCCCTGCCTGCCGCTCCCTGCATTCATCTTGTTGCAAATATTAGTTACCTGAGCTAGAAGAGTGTTTAAGTCTCTCCACTTTGTCCTCTATTTTTAGCAAGGTGGATTGTAATAGATTTAGAGGCGGAATAAAGGTTGCCCTTCACCACCAAGGTATGAGTTCTCTTAACAATTTTTCAAGGAAAGGATAACAATGAGGCATGTAAAAATAGTTATTTCCCAATTTGACCCAATTGCAAATGATCTAATTAGAGGAAGCCCAGAGTTTCTTGTTTTCAAAAGTGTTTGCTGAGGATGTTTCCAGTTAGATAGTAAATAGAATTAGAGAAGTGTCATGAAAAGGAGGGGAGGGGATGACAAAAGTCAGGGGCTGAGTTGGAGGAAGACCAAACCCAGGAATGCCCCCTGCCTGCCCCCCTAAAAAAGCTTCTGGGGCCCAACAGGAGTCTGTTAGTCATTCCTCAAGTGAACAGATGGTTAGCTGTGACGTTAATACTGCCGTGTTAATCTATTTCACTGAAGATGAACATTTATGACACCAGTGCCTTCTATAACCTTTCCTCCATTATTTCACTGCCTGTGGACGGTTTTCTCACCGACTTGGCCCTTCTTAAAAGGAGGGTGATATATATGTTTGAAGTATGATTCTTTTTCATTCCCAAGGTGAGAGTGCAGCTCTCAAGTTACAGTTAAGATAGGCACCCTGCCTTCCAACATCCTTCACCCTCCTCATATCACCTGGCCCATCCTCACTTGTCTTTCTTGGCTTCTGAGCTGACCTGGGAGAGTTTCTGGGGGGAATTCCAGGGGAATAAGAGCTTTGGCAAAGGCTCAGTGACAGCAGCAGCCCTGGGTGTGCAGGGAGAGCACATGGTTCAGGGTCATCAGAGCAGGATGGAGACATAGCAGAAGCAGGGGCAGGAGGTGAACACTGCTGAGGAAACCAGGTTCCAGGGGTGGTGGGCCACTGGTCCAGTGTCAGAGATTATCTAGCTCTGGTGCACATGAGGGGCCTGGGAACGGACTGTCTCTTCACTTGCACCTCCACGTGACTTCTGCCTGTTTCATTTGTGCGTAGAGCCCGAGCACATACCTGGAGCAGCTCCTGGTGTGAGTGCCACCTGCCACATGCTCCCTAGAGGAAGGGGCAGAAGACTGGAGACTCCATCAGCGTTGCATAACTCCAGTTTGAATGTTGGGTGGTCAGAGAAAGTGTCAAGAAACAACAGTCAGGAAGGTCTGCCAGAATCCAAGTGAGAGGTAATAGGAGACAGGGAGCAAGTAGGCCAATCAGAGGATATTGAAGAAGTTAGACTGGCCCCAGTTGACAGCAGGTTAGAATTGAGAAAGCTCCATCTGTGAGCTTGGGCTTCCAATCAGTAGCTCAATCAGTAAAGCATCTGCCTGCAGTGCAGGAGATCTGGGTTCAGTTCCTGTGCTGGGAAGTTCCCCTGGAGAAGAAAATGGCAGTCCACTCCGTATTCTTGCCTGGAGAATTCCATGGACAGAGGAGCCTGGCAGACTACAGTTCATGGGATTGCAAGAGTTGGACACAACTTAGCACTATCTTTCTTTTTCTTTTCTTTCTTTTTGTCTCTGAGTTTGGGTCTGGAGACAGGGTACATGAGCAGCTATGTAGGGATGGAGCCCAGGACGTTGGCTGAGGGTCCAGAGGAAGGGCTCCTTGCTATGGTGTAAACACTCAGGACAACCTTCAACTGTGAGTAGTCTACAGAGGGGCTTGAGCTTTTGCTCATTGTTGGGCAAGATGGCATCCCCATGCACTTCCAATATTCCTGGAAATCCCTTCCCAAAATGATCCACTTTGAACCCCGGGAAGAAAACAGCATGACCCACAGCTGCATTGTCCTTCATGTTGGAAGATCCTAAGCCAGCTGCCCCTCTGTGCAGAGTGTCCATTTCCTGGGGCCCTAGGGAAATTCTGCCTAGGTGAGCATTGTGGTTACTGGGGACCTGAATATACTCTGCTCAGCTGCACACACATCTCATCTTCCTTTAGAGAGTATACATTTCACTAATGCGGAGCTTTTAAATGAAGCCCTTATTACTCCAAGTAAAAATAGCAGCTGCGCTAGGGCAGTGGGATTTCACAGCATTCTCATATCCTTAAAATTCCTTTAATACTGCTTCTTCATCACTTTCTCGATGATTACTTTTGAAATGTACGATAGAAAAGGAAGGTGTTATGGCTCTGCAGGTCTTCTGCCAAGCACAGCAGAACAAAGGGCTAGAGGAAGACAGCTGTTTTGATGGGCAGTTTGGGTGAAATATGGCATTGAGCCTCCCCGAGGTTCCATTCGGGCTTATCTGGGTCTCTGCCAAATTCTCACCTTGGGATAGGAGCAGCGGGGGGCTACTGTCTCCAGCAGTCTAATTTTATGTTAGCAGGAAGCTACGGCTCTTTGTCTTTACAGACAGGGGCCCCAAGTCACTTCTGAACTATGAAAAGCTGTGACATCAAGGGGAAGACGGGAGGTGGTGGGTAAAAGAGTGGTGGGCTTTTTGTGAAGTTACATAATGTGTTCTGAAGAATCATCTAAGGAAGGAAATGGGGTGGAGGAAATGGAGGGAATGATGACAAGGGAGAAAACCAAAAAATGAGTCAGGAAAACCAGGCCACATGTTGCAAAAGTCTACAAGGTCCGTTTAGGAAAAAAAAAAATCAATAAGAACTGTATTTTCAATCGAACCAGCCTGAGGATAAGGCAAGTGAAGCAAAAAGAAACATAAGACAAAGGAGATGTATGACTGTTAATTTGATGTACTGACTCAACTGGGCTGCAAGGGCCCACACTGAGTCAAACATGATTCTGAATGGTCTGGGAAGGGGTTTCTGGATGAGACAGACACTGGAATCAGTAGGCTCAGTAAAGCAGATTGCTTTCCCCAATGTGGTGGGCTGCGCCCAATCAGTTGAAGGCCTGAATAGATCTAAAGTCTGCCTTCCTTCCAGGAAAGGGAAACTCCTCTTGCCTGGCTGCCATTGAACAGGGACAGTAACTTTTTCCTGTCTTCAGGCTTGAATTGGGACCATTGGCTATCCTGGGTCCCCAGCTTGCTGATGACTGGTTTTGGGATGTCAGCNGGAACCCTGGCTAACACAGTGGATGCAGCAGGTGACAGGTGTATCCCCAAGATTCATGTCCAGCTGGAGCCTCAGTCCTGGGACCTCACTTGCAAAGGAAACTAAGGTAAGGATGAGATGAGGTCATACTGGTTTAGGGTGGTTCAGGTCCCATGGGAGCTTCCCTCTAAGAGACAGAGGAGGACACACGTGTGGAGGACAGCGACATGTGTAGATGGAGACAGAAGTCAGGGTGACGTGTCTACAATTCAGGGGGGCACCAAAGACCCTAGAGATGCCTGGACAGATCTTCCCTCTGAGCCCCCAATGGCACCTTCATTTGGGGGTTCTCATTTCCTGGATTGTGGAGAAGACAGTTCTACTATTTTAAGCCTGCAGTTTATGGGAATCTGTTTCTGCAGCCCAGGGAAGCTAAGCAGTGGGTCGAGGGCACCCAACCTTGACTTGGAGCTCGGGTGGGAAGCGCCTCTGGGGACAATGTCTGGGGCCTTACGTAGTCCCTTGGGTGTAAAGGTTGTTGATGCAGTGTCCTTCCCCCGAACCACCCCTGAATCCTAACCCAGCGGCTTCTGGAAGCTCTCCTTCCATATGTGAGGCTCCGTGACACCATCCTCTTGTGGTTTATCTGGACGGTGAAGGACAAGTGCTGTGGGTACCCCCACGGTTGCTCTGGCCCACAGACCGAGCCAGACAAGGAAGCTGGTCAGAGGGTGGCTTTAGTCCCCAAACACTTTATAAAACTGGGAACATGAAGAGGCAGGGGAGGGCCAGGAGGGACATGACCCCATCCAAGTCCCTTGTTTGCAAGGAAGCCTGGCTGTAAACCAAGACGCTCTTTGACAAAGACACACATTTTTTCTTTCAGTGAGCTCTCCGTCGCAGAGGCCTGTCTTTAATAACATAACCCTCCAACAGAAGAAAGGTGAGGCTTGGACAGCTCGTCTGCTGGGAGCAGTCTAATCCTGATAAATGGACCAGCATCCTTCCTGCTGTGAGAAGTCCTAGCGTTAGATTAAACAAATCAATCCTGTTTGTTACCTCTCGGATCCACCAGCTGGCACCTGGCCGGCCTCTAGGGATCTGTCTCCGATGGCCCTACGTGGGAAGTGACAGGGTTCAGCACCAGCACCATGGTGGTTGCCGAGCGGTGCGCTGGCCCCGGGAAGCAGGCGGAGGGAGCCGGATGCTGTCCTCAGCAGAGGCCTGCCTGGCCCTCAGACTGGGAGATGATCATAGCTCCCCANGTCTCCGATGGCCCTACGTGGGAAGTGACAGGGTTCAGCACCAGCACCATGGTGGTTGCCGAGCGGTGCGCTGGCCCCGGGAAGCAGGCAGAGGGAGCCGGATGCTGTCCTCAGCAGAGGCCTGCCTGGCCCTCAGACTGGGAGATGATCATAGCTCCCCAGGATCCTGTGAGAAGCGGCAGAGAAAGACATGTTTCTGCAGTTGATGCTGTTCATGTCGCATTGGGGGGGTACCCCACCCCCAAGCTGCCCCCTACTTTGGAGAATTGATCCCTGTGGACGGAGCCACCTTACCTGTGGGCACACCCATCCCCCTGCCCTCAGTCTGGAGGTGGTGCAAGACCCCCTTGCCTCAGGGTGGGACCAGCACAACCCAGTCCTAGGGCTCCTGTGGGGTCAGGGTGGCGCCCCTCCAGCCCCTCATCCTCAGTCCCTCCCCTGCCCTGTCCAATCCCCTCGATCACGGCCCCAAAGCCAGCCTGGACTCCGCTTCTGGCAAACCGACCGGAGGCTCTGACTCGGGCCATGGTGGCGCAGGGCTCAGACCCCTAGAGCAGAGAAGGGACAGTGGGGCCCAGCAGTGGATAGTGGGACCCCAGAGCAGCAGAGGCCACATGGCAGTGCTCATCTGCCAGCAGCAAGTTATCCGGCGGGCAGCAAGTGCAGAATGCTGGCAGGGCCCAACTCGGCGAGAACCCAGGGCAGTGACCTATGGATCGTGGTGCTCCAGGGCACGATGGTGGGCAGCCAATGAGGAGAACGGTCACGTGTTTAATCACACAGGATCAAAGATGGGTGAGGAGAAGGCTGAGGTCAGCCACCTAACTGCACAGGAGCCCCTGGCACCATTCCAGACCCAAGTCAGTTCTTGGACCAGAACCATGGATGCAGGCGAGGCCAGGTTTTGAGGAAGGAGGCTCCAAGTGGCCGTGTACTCAGGAGGGGCTCACCCCGTCCTCCCCCAGAGGAACTTGAGACCATTTACTGGGGTGACTGTCTCCAAGGAAAGGCGGCAGAGGGGGGACGCTGACACTGGGAATCTCCACGCTTCTCCTCCTTCTCTTTCTCCCTGAAAGGAGCAGAGCTGGCTGCGGGCACTCGGAACGGGGCTGCGGTTCACAGTCATGGACTCGCCCAAGTCCGCTCTTTCCTGCGTCTGTTGCTCGGCATTCACAGGGAGCAGGTTGTCCTGTAGAAGTGCACATCGCACCCACTGTTAGCAGCGCACGGACCCACGAGCAAGAGTTGGCAGGTACACCAGAGGCTTTGATGACAACGCATGCTCCCACGGTGGAGATGCTGGAGCTGGCCACATCAGGGAGGGCTTGTGGGGGCGGGGTTGGGCTGGTGAAGACTGGAGTCTTCCGGGACATCCCCTCCAAACTCTGAGCACGTGAGAGTCCCTGAGCCCTCCTTACTCAGGAAGATGAGCAAGTCTTGGCCGGCCCCTGGGAGTTTGGAGGCTGCATTTTCCTTCCTTGAAAAGCCTGCTCTCATCTGTTCACGGGCATGCAGAAACTGCTGGGTTTGAGTTGAGCTCAGGGCCAGGAAGGACTTTCCAGTCTGCATCACAGGCTGATGTCACTGTTGAATTTTTCCTGAACCCAGGATTTGGTAAACTGACTGTCAAAGACCCACACTGACTCTTTCATGCTTTTGGCAAATGGCTTATTGCTAAGACCCTTCCCCACATGACTAGAGGGACTTCTCTCTGTTTACTGATTGTGAAACCAGGCACAGACCTCTCCTCCTAAATTCCCATCCTTGGTCCCACCAATGATCAGCTGAACTGGTTTGTCCCCACTGATTGATAGGAACACAGAGCTTGTGAATGGAGCTTAATTAAGCTTCTCTTCTTACCATGACCCCTGGACCCAGGTCCATATCTGGCCTGATGGAGCGATAGCCCCTCCTGACCTGAGGGTAGGGGGAGAGTCTCTGGTCTGTGGTCCCATCACGTGACCTCCAACCTTTAGCCCTTTATCCCATGTCTCCTGCCTCCCATCCCTTCCAGGGATTATAATAGCCCCCTCCTCCAATTATAGGAGGGCCCTCCCTGCACTGCAGTAGCCCCCTGCCCCACACCTCTTGCAATGGTCCTTTAGAATCAAGTCTTTACTGAAGTTTGGACTGTTTCTGACACCAGTTAGGTACTCCAGAGAGCACTGAGGGGTCCTAACAGCCCCTGCCTCTGGGGTGGGGGACCCTTCTGCACTCAGCAGGCCCTGACCCACCTATGGGGGCCTACAGAGACCGTGATGGGGGTGCCAAGG
The DNA here is from genome assembly GCA_006410615.1 of Neotragus moschatus. NCBI lineage: Eukaryota > Metazoa > Chordata > Mammalia > Artiodactyla > Bovidae > Neotragus > Neotragus moschatus. The sequence continues at coordinate 632,429 of SJYA01002443.1, read as the reverse complement.
GGCTCTGGCCGCTGTGGGAATCAGGTACCTGACTACTGCAGAAACTCTGAGTCCTGACCAAGGACACTGGAAGAAGCGTTTTCCGTCTTGCTCAAGGCTGTCGTGAGGGGTCCCGTTGCTGGGGTTTTGTCGAAGTCTCTTTCAGGGGAATCTAGTTTTCAGGAGCGTGGCACGCCCTCCCTCTTCATCCACTCTTGGTGAGGCTCCTGATCTTAGTCCGTCCGCTAACTTCAAGCAGAAAAGCCAGTCTGCTGGAGTTCGAGTGTGGTCTTGAGAAGACTTACTGCCCTGGCCCCTGGCTCTACCGCAGCATCCCTGCTGGGTGACAGAGGTGACCTCTGCAGATGGAGAGCAGCCCTGGGAGATGCTTGCCTGACCCTGGGGAGATGCGGGATGCGCAGAGGCTGCCCAACATCTATGACGCCTAAGCGCATCTAACTTTGTCCCGGGGGGTGTCAGGAACCCTGGGGGATGTGCAGGAACTCTGCTGAGGGCAGCTGGGAGACTTCGGTCACAGGACACTCACCTTGACCCCCTCATCTGGATGAGGAAAGTGAAGATGGCCTCGCCAGGTACCAGAGGACCAGAAGTGTTTCCCTCTTCTTTCCTTCTCATCCTCCGAGGCTCGGGGTAACACCTCTTCCAGGAAGCCTTCCTGGCCAGCTCAGCCCACTCTGGACAGTCCTCCACAGCCGACAATGGCCACAAACAGTGGGGTGAGAGTAAGGAAGTGTGACTGGGCCCCCTGGGCGCTGGTTCAGCCATCTGGCCACTGAGGGCAGACAGAGTGTTCTTCATTTGACATCCCCCCATGGGCCCAGCCTGGTGCCATGCAATGAGTATTGATCAACTTGGCCTCCTCTGGTGTCTCTGGTGAAATTCATTAATGAGCATTGGTCAGTGTTTTCGAGAATTTTTTGGAGTGCTTAGGTGAAGGCACTCAGACAGTGGGGCTCAGACCACTGCCTGTCTTTGATAATCGAATCCCCCATCCACTTCCCATCCATGCCCACCGTATGGTCTTCTTTTGCAGGATCTCCATTCCAGCCCAGCCTGTGACCATCAGGAGGACTCTGGTTTTTATTATCATAGTTTTCTGCAGATGGCCTGCACACTTCATAAATGTTAACTGTGACTTATCACCAGCCCCAGCGACCCCACAGTCGCATAATGACAGGATAACTGTCATTACCCAGTGATGGTTGGATGGGCTGAGCGGCAGGAGCTGATGATGCAGCATGGCCAGGGTCAGACACCTAGCCCAGGCGCTGCCCTGAGAGGGCGCAGGGCCTGGGGGCCTCTGTGTTGCCTGTGCCTGGGCTGGGGCTCCATTGAGAAAGGCCTGGTGAGGGTGCCCTCTGCTCTGAGGTATGGAGCCAGGGAGCAGGTGCTGGGCTGGCAATGCAAGGTCAGTATGCTAACTTTCTGCAGCTGCTTAGTCAAATTACGCATAGCTGGTGGCGCTCAGCATCAGACGCTTATCATCTCACAGTTCTGGAGACCAGAGTCCAAAATAGAGGTGTGGGCAGGCTTGGTGTTCTCCAGGGCTCCAAGAGTGCATCTGGTCCAAGTGTCACTTCCAGCTTCCGGTGTCGCTGGCCATCCTTGGGGTTCCTTGGGCAGTAGGTCTAGTACCCTGACCTCTGCCTCTGTGGATACCTGGCTACCTTCTCTGTCTGTGTCCCTCCTCCTCTTACATGGACATTAGTCATGAGATTTAGCATCCACCCTGATCTGGTGTCAGGGCTTCCCTGATAGCTTAGTTGGTAAAGAATCTGCCTGCAGTGCAGGAGACCCTGGTTTGATTCCTGGGTGGGGAAGATCCTCTGGAGAAGGGATAGGCTACCCACTCCAGTATTCTTGGGCTTCCCTTGTGGCTCAGCTGGTAAAGAATCCACCTACCATGTGGGTAGACCTGGGTTCGATCCCTGGATTGGGAAGATCTTCTGGAGAAGGGAAAGGCTACCTACTCCAGTATTCTGGCCTGGAGAATTCCATGGACTATACAGTCCATGGGTCGTAAAGAGTCGGACATGACTGAGTGACTTTCACTTTCTTTCTGATCTGATATGACCTCATCTTAACTTCATTACATCTGCAAAGACCTCATTTCCAAATAAGGTCACAAACACAGATTCTGTGTGGACATGAACTTTGGGGTCATTATCAACTCCAATGGAGTCACTGGGTCCAAATTTAGCCCCAGTACTGACTCCTGAGCCTGCATCCCTGCCTCCCTCCTTCCTGTAAACGCAGGCCCCCCAGTCATTGTCTCTGTCCACTGGCACCTGCAGAAGCCAGATGAATGGGATGGCCTCTCCATGTCCCCACGGTGGGTTAAGGCAGGGGCCCCATTGAGAGTCCTCTCTGTGTGGTCCGGCTTCCTGGTCCTTCTGTGGAACCCTGGCTTTGGAGGAAGAAACACACAGTCTATTTNAGAGAGAGAGACAGACAGAGGGAATAAAAATGCGGACAGGAGAAAGTGGTCACCTTAGGCAGGTGGAGGCTGGGTTTCTGGAACCTCCAACTCTACTGGCAACGTATTCATCTGAAAAAGGACTGAAGTACAAGTAGCAAAACATGGATGCAATTTTCCCATTGGGTGCAGGTACCAGAGTGTCTGTTACATTGGTCTTTCTCTGTGCTTTTAAGCGTTTTGTACAAAGAACCTGTAGCAGAGGGCACCCCTCAGAGTGTTGGGGGAAGCGGGAAGGAGCTTGGTGGGAGGTGGCTATGCAGAAACCTGGAGGCAGAAAGCCTGAAGGATTTTTAGTTTTTTATAAAATGAGACAGGAAGGTACTGAAGTTAATGAGCAGAAGGGGTGGAGGGGAAGAGCTGCATCTTTTAAATCTCACTCTTTTCTCCACGTGGTGATCAAGTAACAGGCTCTATCTGATTCCTGGGGCCCAACCCCCAGAATCACTGCAAATGAGGGCTTATAGCAGCAGCTTTATTCCTTTACAGTCTGGAGGCCAGAAGCCCCAGGGCTTCTGCTCCCAGGGCTGTGCTCCCTCTAAAGTCTCTAGGGGACCACCCTTCCTGCCTCTTCCAGCTTCTGGTGTCCCCAGGTGTTTTTTGGCTTCTGGCTGCATCCTTGCAGTCTCTGCCTGCATCATCACGGGGCCTCCCCACCATGTGTGTCTGTGTCTCAATCTCCTTCTTATAAGGACACCAGCCATGGCAAAACCAATACAATATTGAAAAGTTAAAAAAAAAAAAAAGAAACCAGTAATGGCCTCATTTTAACTAGTGACATCGGTAACCACTCTATTTCCACTCATAAGGTCACATTGCGACAGGCTGGGTGGACGTGATTTGAAGGGACAGAGTTCACCCCAAGACTCAGGCTCAGGGAAGCAGAAGGTGGTTCATGAAGCAGCAGTGGCCTAGGAGGGTGGCAGCAGGCTTTGGGATGTGGGGATTCCAGATGTACTGGGAGGTTGCATGGTCAGCACTTGGATGTGTGGGGAGGGGTGAGAAGGTGACCTGGGATTGCCAAGACCCAATGGGGTGGGGCCCCAGGCAGCACCTCTCTTCTTAAAGCAGGGGCTCACCTCCCTCAGGGATTCAGGCAATGAACGTGGGAGATGGAGCAGAACGGGGGTCTCTGGACACTCGCTTCTACCTGCGTCTCCAGGTCTCACCTCCCAGGGGAGACGAGTCTCTCTGTTCAGTCCTGCCTGGTGTCTGAGGTGGGGTCCATAGCGCTGCTGCTGCTTTTATTGAAACATTGTTTAGATGTGTATAAGAGACAGGGATGAAGTGGTTGGATGGCATCATCGACTCAATGGACGTGAGTCTGAGTGAACTCTGGGAGATGGTGAAGAACAGGGAAGACTGACATACCGCAGTCCATGAGGTCGCAAAGAGTTAGACATAACTTAGCGACTGAACAGCTAGACACCTTGTGGTCTGATTAGAAACAAAAGGGAAATCTTTGGTTTCCCTCCTATCAGAGCTTCTCAACCTCGGCAGTATTGATGGTTTGAACCAGATCNAAATAGTCAGGATCTGGGAGGCAGGGCATGAATGACATAAATGAGCCACTATGCCCAAGATGCGCTGGAACTGCTGAGATGACACAAAAGAGGACAATTGTTTCTGGGGGGAGGGGTGAGGACTTGGCGGGCTCCCTCTCTCCAGCAGAAACAGCGACACTGGGGCACTAACAGAGGATGGACCACTGGGGTGGCCAGGCCCTGGCACCTGGCTGTCACTCACCCAGGGGTGGCCCCTCATTGACCCTGAGACTTGGGTCCTCTCGGCTGTGGTCAATGGACAGATGGGCTGGCTGAGGCCAGAGGGGGATATGCTGACTCGAATCCTCTGAGTACCCAGATTTCCAGTGTGGCCAGATTCAGGGCTTGAACCACGTCAGCCCACAGCCTGGTCCGCCTCTCTGCACCCCTCTCTCCACTCCCACTGGCTGCCTCCTCAGGAACTTCCTCCTCCGGCAGCCCCACCAGGCTTGGTCTCACCTCTTGCATCGTTAGTAGCCCTGGAGCCAAGGAGCACTTTTCCCCTGATGGTTCCAGCAGCATCTGGAGCTTGTGGGCTGAATGTAGTGTGCTCATTAGTCAGAGTGGGTCAGGTGGAGATAGGTGTGATCAGGTGGGGTCAAATGGGGTCAGGTGGGGACAGGTGGGGATGGGTGTGATCAGACGGGCTTGGGTAGGGATGGGTGTATCAGGTGGGGTCAAGTGGGGTCAGGTGGGACCAGATGGGGATGGTCCCATGATTAAGTGGGGTCAAGTGCCGTCACGTGAGATCAAGTGGGCTCAAGTGGGGTCAGGTGAGTCAAGTGGGGTCAGATGTGTATGGGTGTGATCATATGGGGTCAGATGGGTCAGGTAGGGAAGGGTATGATTAAGTGGGATCAAGTGAGGTCAGGTGGGGTCAGGTGGGGTCAGGTGGGGTCAGGTGGGGTCTGTGGGGCCAAGTGGGGTCAGCTTCTCTCACTTCTTACTGGTGAGCATGGGGACAGGCCTCCAACTATGGGCTGTTTCTAAAAGAAGGGCAGATAGGTGCTACGTTGGCAAAAAACATTACCAGCAAGTCCACCAGAGACGGAAATATCATGGACTCGGGCCTCTGAGGCGGGGGAGCTGGCAGCCAAAGCAGAGCCCCAGGCAGCTGCCGTGGGGCTAGGGCTGCATGCTGACACTCTGACCTGAATCTCTGTCCGGCTACAGGACACGAGTCAGGAGGGGCCCCTGCATCCCCAAGCCTGCCTGCCCTGTTGTCATAGCTTCTAGGAGTGGCTGGTGGAGCAGGAAGGTGGTCTGTCAGGACCCCAGGCAGATAGCAGTTCAGGCAGGGTGGGCAGTGGCAGATTTGGGATCCAGCACAGCTGTTGCTACCCCTGCTCTGTAACAGGAAGGAAAGGGGCAGGGAACAACTTTTGAAAGAATGACATAAGAAGGACACAACATAAACCGATTAAAACCAAATGGGACCGAGATGGCAGACAAGGCTAGACCTTTATCCTCAATCAGCGACTGAAATAACACACCCGGAGGCTCCATGACAGTCCCAAGGCACTGTTAAAAGACCAAGGAGTGGGCAGTGGCCCAGTTCCTGGAAATCTCCGCCCCTTCCCCAAATAGATGAAATAATCTTCCCATTCATTAGCATATGAAATTATCCAGCCGATAAAAGCGAACTGTGCTGCATTTCGTGGCCACAGTCACCCTCTATGATGGCCCACGCTCTGTCTGTGGAGTGTGTGTCTCTCTGAATCTGAATAAATCCACTCTTACCTATCATTTATCTCACACTGAACTCTTTCTGCAATGAGACATCAAGAACCGAACTTCATTAGTCCTGAAACCAGGTGCTGTGGGTTTTGGCTGGGTTCGAGTTCCAGCCTGAGTTTTCACTTCCAGATAGTGAGTCAGAAGTACTCAGAGATGGACTCCGGTTTTCAGGGTGTCCCTGGGCTCCTGTGAGATGGTCGCAGGAAGGCCCATATTCCTGTGGCCATAACAAAGGACCATGGAGTCGGAGTGAGAGAGGCTGGTGTCCAGAACAGCAGGAATTTCCTGTCTCCGTCCTGGAGGGGCCAGCTCACTACAGGCCTCTTCCTGAGCCTCTGCAGGTGTGTGTGGACACATGTATATTGTATGTCCATGGCCATGTGCCTATATGAGTGCTCGTACATGACCATTGTGTGTGCACACGTGCATGTGTGTGCATGTCTGCATGTCTCTGTAAGGGCCTCCCCCACCCCACTGACTATGTGCAGGGCCTTCCTGTCTCACCCCTGGTGCATGTGCTTGGCCCCAGGCAAGGCCGGCTCTGATGCCTCACAGATGGAGGCAAGGGCTCTGTGTTCCTGTGGCTCATCCCTCGAGTGTGCTGGGCCTTAGGCTCCCAGGAGGCCCTTGAGGACGGCCAGTGGTAGCACTGGGTGTGGACCATAAGGGCCTGTTCTCCCTGAGAAGCCTTAGAGTTTGGGGCTGATGCTAAGGCAAGCAGGAAAGTGATGGCTGTGNGGGCTCTGTGTTCCTGTGGCTCATCCCTCGAGTGTGCTGGGCCTTAGGCTCCCAGGAGGCCCTTGAGGACGGCCAGTGGTAGCACTGGGTGTGGACCATAAGGGCCTGTTCTCCCTGAGAAGCCTTAGAGTTTGGGGCTGATGCTAAGGCAAGCAGGAAAGTGATGGCTGTGTCATAGACCCCTTCACCAAGGTTGGCAGGCAGACTGCGTGGGCTAGGGTCACCAGAACTGATGGGAAAGGTGCTTTGCACACACTCATCCTTCCCGCAGGTAACACAGATGTTTCACTCTTGCATCTAGATGTAACGTGACAGCGATGATCATTCAGCTGGGCTTGGTCACTGAAACCCTGCCCTCCTATGGTGTGCTGGTGGAGAGCCTGCAGGCGGGGTGAAGTGCGTCTCCGGACAGTTCCATCCACGAGCCCACTCCCCAGGCAGTGGGTGCATGTCCTGTCCAGCGAGGGAGGTATGAAGGTGTGGTCCCGTCCCTCAGGAATTCAAAGTCCACTGATGAAGGTGGAAATATAATTATGGTAAAAACTCTGGTGTGAAAGGCTCTCAGCCAACCCTATGACTGAAGGGGCAAGACTCACTCCAGATAAACCAGCTGTGTGACCCTGGCCAATGGCTTAACATCTCTGTGCTTTGCTTCTTCCTTTTGAAGTAAAAATGAAAATGAAAATGCCTACCTTCAGGGCAAGGCGCACCATTCAGTAAGTTAATAGCTGTAATGGGCTCAGAACAGTGTCTGACCCACAAAGCTCTCTATACATGTTGCCTATTAGCCCTAATAGTTGATATTTATCAGGCTTCATTGTGTGCTAGACACTCAGCAAAGCATTTTATATTCATTCTATCTTTAATCCTCAGAGCAAAATTCTGAGTGCTGAGTCTGTCCCTTGGGCTCATATCCAACAAGTGACCCCTGGGGCCTTGGCCACTTTCTCAAGGACTCAGAGGCCCCAGGCATGCTTGCACCCTCCTCCTCCTCCCCGCACGTCATTTTGTTTGGTGACAAATGAAGGAGGCAGAGGGTGCTCTGTCATGTATACCAGCATTACCGCAGGTCAGAGGAGATAGGCCAGCATTACCANGAACTCTGCATTCAGATGCTTATATCTTCCCTTTTCTCCTTTGTTTTTTGCCTCTCTTCTTTCCACAGCTATTTGTAAGCCCTCCCCAGACAGCCATTTTGCTTTTTTGCATTTCTTTTCCATGGGGATGGTCTTGTTCCCTGTCTCCTGTACAATGTCACGAACCTCAGCTCATCACATGACAGTCCAATAATCAGGAGATGAACCGTTGAGGCGAGGAATGGTTACTTTATCCAGATAGCCAGGTTTCTGAGAAAATGACAGGCTAGTGCCCTAGAGGACCAACAGAGTTCGGGAAGAAGTGGGAAAGTAAAATAAAAAGGCCACCATGGTGGTTTAGTTGCTAAGTTGTATCCAACTCTTTATGACCCCATGGACAGAGCACATCAACTTCCCTGTCCTTCACTATCTCCCCGAGTTTGCTCAAACTCATCCATTAAGTCAGTGATGCCATCCAACCATCTCATTCTCTGTCATCCCCTTCTCCTCCTTCCTTCAATCTTTCCCAACATCAGGGTCTTTTCTAATGAGTCAATTCTTTGCATCAAGTGGCCAAAGTATTGGAGCTTCAGCATCAGTCCTTCCAATGAATACTCAAGTTGATTTCCTTTAGGATGGACTGGTTTGATCTCCGTGCAGTCCAAGGGACTCTCAAGAGTCTTCTCCAGCATCACAGTTTGAAANTGAGTCAATTCTTTGCATCAAGTGGCCAAAGTATTGGAGCTTCAGCATCAGTCCTTCCAATGAATACTCAAGTTGATTTCCTTTAGGATGGACTGGTTTGATCTCCGTGCAGTCCAAGGGACTCTCAAGAGTCTTCTCCAGCATCACAGTTTGAAAGCATCAATTCTTCGGTGGTCAGCTTTCTTTATAGTCCAACTCTCATATCAATACATGACTACTGGAAACTATAGCTTTGGCTAGATCTCCTGCTTGATAGGTAGATTCTTTACCACTGAGGCACCTGGGAAACCCAAAAGGCCATTGGTCTTGCAAAATATCTTTTGGATTGGCCAGCATTGGTAGGGGAGGGTGAGTGTTAATTTCTTCTTTTCTGCGGCCATTCACAGATGGACAGGGTCAGAAGGTGTCCCTGTGAGCTGAATAGAAGCACATTAATGTTCAGACAGAGGGGCAGGTTCCCTGAGGCAGGGCATTATGTTTGTTTATAGCTAGAGACAGCATCCTTTTAGTGATTATAATAACAAAAGCAACGGAAAGCAAAGGTTAAAGCAAAAGAAACAGATCAACATGGTGTCAGGTTTTACTCTTCCCTGTTATACTAGGAGCTTCCCAGTCGTGATCCTTTGTAATTCTCTCAGCCACTGACACCTTCCAGATGGAAAATCTGAGGCCCAGCAGACTGAAATAACCTGTCCTTGGTTCCAAAGGAGAAGGAGGTGGAGCAGAATTTGAGGTGCCCTTAAGGGGACGACAGAGGATGAGATGACTGGATGGCATCACCAACTTGATGGACGTGAGTTTGAGTGAACTCCAGGAGTTGGTGATGGACAGGGAGGCCTGGCGTGCTGCAATTCATGGGGTCACAAAGAGTCAGACACGACTGAGCGACTGAAAAGAACTGGCCTTAATCACACTGTTTTCCCCACTTCCACTGCCAGGCATCCTGGGGATCACGCCATGAGTCTCGGGGGCACAGCCATGAGTTGGGACGTGGGGCCAGGAGAGAGGAAGGAGAGAGGAAGTCTGAGATGCAGTCTGATGTGTACGTGTGTGCTGGCTCTTGTCCACACAGAGAGAGGCGAGGGGGGCGCTCATGTTGTCAATGCCATCACCCCCTGACAGTCTTGGCAAGGGGCATAAACACTGTGTGGAGTTAGATTTAAAAATAAAGTCTAACCAAAGTTGCAAAATCCTTCTAAGTCATCCTGAGCAGAATTGATCTGGAGGCAGCTTGAGTTTTTTCCAGAGTTTTGTTAGGACAAGAAGGTGGACTTGGACAGAGAGTGCTCACAGGTGACTCAGAGAGCAAGGGCCACTTGGTCACATGGACATATCCCTTCCCACTGCAGGCCAGGATGGGGCAGGGATGGGGCTTTGAGGAGGTAATGGAGGACATGACCAGAGGCTGACCTGTGTGAGCTAGGGGCCTGCTGTGGGCAACTGTTCTCAAGTATGAACTAGGGCAGGTGCTCACAGGTGTCACTTAGGAATCTGGTGCTGGGGTCCAGCCCCAGTGGGTCCAGGGAATTCGAAGCAAGGACGGCGTCAGCAAGGAAAAATTATTTACTATTAATAATACTATAGTAGGAAAATTTAGGTGGAGAAAAGAGGCTGAATAACTTGGTTTATGTGGAAAGCCAATAAAGTTCCAGACAAGGAGCTTGCACCATCTACGTTAGGCCACCGGTGTCCGTTTGAATATCAGAGAGTGCCCTGCCCTGGGCTCTCTCTCTTATGGATCTTAGAAGCCGGGACAAGTAAGTAGACATGGCGAGTCTCCACGCCCCAGATGGGAATTCAGCCTGAAATTAGAGTAAAGGGGAGACACGGGGGAAACCAGGACTGACCCGTCCTCTATTGTTCAGAAGGCCTTTTATACTTTGATTGTACATAGAGATCAATGGGTAACACAAAATTATGCAGCGTTAGCAGCCTAGACTCTTATCAAAACCAGGCTTTCCTTTTGCATATCCTCTCGTATACAAAAGGTCTCAGGTAGTTTACATTATCTTCTGGCCAAGAGGCCTGTTAACATTCTTATGGCTCTCTTCCTGGACGATTGTCTATCAACCAGAAAACTCCTTTTCCCTAGAAGTGTTTTTTCTTTACTCTGCATTACCCTCAAAGTACTAAATAAAGTTACGTTCCTGTAGAACAAAGGTGCAGTGGGTTATAACAAAGAAAGTATTTAACTCAAAGATCTAATATTGCTAATACCAGGTTTACTACCTGTTTTTATATATACCAACTATATCTACAAATAAAAGATATGAAAATTTGGCAGCAAGTATTGGCTCAACAAATGAAACCGTTAATCAGTCCTATTCTAATGATTTTGACTCCTNGTATACAAAAGGTCTCAGGTAGTTTACATTATCTTCTGGCCAAGAGGCCTGTTAACATTCTTATGGCTCTCTTCCTGGACGATTGTCTATCAACCAGAAAACTCCTTTTCCCTAGAAGTGTTTTTTCTTTACTCTGCATTACCCTCAAAGTACTAAATAAAGTTACGTTCCTGTAGAACAAAGGTGCAGTGGGTTATAACAAAGAAAGTATTTAACTCAAAGATCTAATATTGCTAATACCAGGTTTACTACCTGTTTTTATATATACCAACTATATCTACAAATAAAAGATATGAAAATTTGGCAGCAAGTATTGGCTCAACAAATGAAACCGTTAATCAGTCCTATTCTAATGATTTTGACTCCTTGGAAGCCCCTACATTCCTAGGATGTTTTAAGCTTCCTGTGCCTCCAGCGGTCGGGAGATCTCAAACAATCACAAGCGCAGCTGTACGAGTCCTGCAGGCAGGCTAGAAAGCCATCAGAGGGGTTTTTGGATTGAAACATTCTTTCAAATGCGGAAGACTAAAGCCCTGAGTTGACTTTTTCTAGAGAATGTCAGAAGAGTGGAAAAGCAGGCAGATTCTTATTTGGGGGAGGGGGTACATGCTCAGGAAATGCCAGGGGGAAAACCTGAGATTTGACTCGACCTTGCCCATCAGATCTCTGCTGCATGACCTTGTCACGGGTGGGATTCCTCACACTGGCTCCCGGCAACCTGGTGCAAGTTGGTGCTCACAAGTGTGACCTAGGAGCCTGGTGTGGGCATGTGCTCCCAGGTGTCACCTAGGAACCTGGTGCAAATGGGTGCTCACAGATGTGCACTGAAAGTATAGACAAAGTCTGAGACTTTCTGTCACCAGCAGACACTTCACCCTCTGAGACCCAGGTGGGCCCATTCAGCCCCAACCACGGGCCGCAGAGGGGTCCTCATCATGTGTCTGTCTAGGGCAGGTGGGGCTGGCAGTTGTCTGTGGGGCTGACTGGTCTCGGCAGCATCTTCCATCTGTGATGGGCAGGCTTCACACTACTCTAAGTGAAGTCTTGTCCTCTTGGGCCAAAGCACAGGCTTTTCCATATGACTCAATATTTGTTTTGGTCCAAAATTGAATACAATTCAAAAGGAACAGTGTGGGATACACTTGAAATACAGCAAAAATGACTATTCGGCTCTGGGAGTCATGTGGGGATTAAGGCTGCCTGCTAATGGGAGAGCTTTGGGGGACTCTTAGTGCTCTGGGGTCAACTGAATCTGCCACTTTCTCCCAATGTGGCACCTTTTTTGGGCAGGGGGCCCAGGACCTCTCCTCTCAGTTTGTGCCTGCAGCTCAGCTTCCTTCTGTCTGAGTCCCCTGAACTCACAGCCCTGGCATTCTGCCACTTGTCTCCTGAGCCCCCAAGAGGGTCAAGTCTGGCCTAGTTTCCCTCCTCTGCTCCCTTGCAGTCCAGAGGGCCTAGCACATACTTGCAGCCACGTGCTCCAGAGTGGTTCAAGAGTCCAGCAAAGGCTGCCCCTTACCATGTCCACCCCAATGCCTCCTATCCTCCCACAGAAATAACCCATCCAGCCGTCATCTGTCCAGTGTATTAGATGTGCCAGCTTCCAGCTTGTCTCCAAGGAATGTGGCCAGGATGGAGAAGGAGGGAAAGAGCCCTGGGTGGAAGGAATGTGGCCAGGATGGAGAAGGAGGGAAAGTGCCCTGGGTGGAAGGAATGTGGCCAGGATGGGGAAGGAGGGAAAGTGTCCTGGGTGGAAGGAATGTGGCCAGGATGGGGAAGGAGGGAAAGTGCCCTGGGTGGAAGGAATGTGGCCAGGATGGGGAAGGAGGGAAAGTGCCCTGGGTGGAAGGCAGAACTGCAGTCAGGGGAAGACTCCACTTTGGAATGTGGAGGGAGCAGAGGCGTCCCAGGTGAGCCCAGGTGTGGGTGCCTGGGTAGTGTTGGGGCCAGAGGGAGGTGCTGGGCTGTGTCTGTCCAGGGAGGGAGTAAGCAGTACAGCCAGATGGACGGGATGGAGAACCAGGATGCCAGTCACCCTTGGAGCCCCTGGCTTCCCTGTGTCTCCCTATGCCAGAAGTCCCCACTGCCCCATCTGCCCACGGAAGGCCACCCCACCTGCTCCCCCCACCCCCATGGATGTTTCTCAGCATAGCTGTTCTGCTCCCAGGATGTGACACAAACGTGCTGGGAAGACTCCTGCATGAAGGGGAGGAGCGACTCATCCCAATTGCTCATCAGGACCCTTTCCCTGGGTCCTGATAACTCAGCACTTCAGAAGAAAGAGAGAGAGAGAGAGAGAGAGAGACAGAAACAGAGAGAGACGGGAAGGGGAAAGCTGGGGAAGGGAGAGGAGAAAAAGAAGAAAAAGTGAAAAGACCCCATGTGAGGGTATGAGGATGGTGCTGAGATCAACAGAGAAGGCAGACAGGAGCATCCTGGCTGCTCTGTGGACCGTTAAGCCATGATTCTGATCTGCCCACCCCCTCTTCTCCTGCCCCAGGCATTTCAGTTCCACCCTCACTCCCTCCCTCCCCTCAGGTCTGTAAACACTTCTTTGTCATGAGTTTTATTTCCCCAGGGCTCACTCGAGGGGTGAGAATGGGTCCATAAATGGACTGATCATTCATTCAAAACACGTTTGTCAAACTCCCACTAGGTTTCAGGCTCTCATCTAAGCAGCTGGGGGGACAAAGACAAATGAAACCAAGTCCACGGGGTCCAGGATGGGAGACGCGTGAGTGTGGATGTGGCAAGGACAGATGGTACCTGCAGCAGAAGGAAAGTGGCCCTGAGCACAAACGCCTGGGCTAAGGGAGGCTTGGGTTGAAGCTCAGAGTAGGGAAGAATCTGCATTCTTGAAAACACCAGCAGGTCAGGGATTTTTCTCTGTTTATCTTCCCCCCAAAGGAGGAAATGGCAACCTGATCCAGTATTCTTGTCTGGAGAATCCCATGGACAGAGGAGTCTGGCAGGCTACAGCCCATTTCCTTCTCCAGGGGATCTTCCTGATCCAGGGATCAAATCCGGGTCTCCTGCCTTGTCAGGTGGGTTCTTTACCATCTGAGCCATCAGAGAATAACCCAGTCTTGCATTTTTTAAAGCGAACCAGCTCTGAAACCAGGTGAGGTTGTATTTTCTCCAACGTTCATTGTATTTTAAAATGTGACTTATCCTTTTAAATGTTTATTGCGCACCAATTTACACCCAGCACTCCATTTAGATTTCGCTGATGAGAGGTGGGAAGAAAAAAAAATCTCTCCTCCGTTTCACTAAGACCCAGAGGGCAACCATTTATGTGGCTTTCAACTTTAATCAGGGGCTTGCTGGAACCTGGAATCAGCAGTAAAATTGTCCTCAAGAATGCCTCCAAGATGAATCATTGATATTTATATTTGCACTTACAGTATTATTGCTGCTAAGGAGGAGTCATTCTAGGCTGTTAGGGAAAACGTGGGATTTGCCCAAATGCCCAGGAAGCTGCTTCTCTTCCTGTTCCCAGTTAACAGAGGTGCCTTGGGCTGCACACCAGAATTTTACTCATTTGGAAAAGTTTGGGAGCTCTCAGGATGAGAGGGTAAAATCCCCTTATCACGCTGCCCGCTGCGAGCACCCACCACACGCACAGATCACATGCCTGGATTATTTTGGGCTCCCAAACCACAGAACCAGCCCCGGCGGCATTTTCTTCAGCGTTTGCAAAGTATAATTAGTTGTAATTAGGTGGGGCTCTGGTTTCTGGTTTTTATGGGTAAATCATATCGAATCACCCCATGAAAAGCTGTGATGAGCCTGGGGGGCATGTGTCCGCTATTATCTGATATGAAAACAGCGGTAATAACAACAAATCTAATATATGTGGAATCCTCAGGTGCATGCAGGGTTGCTATTAAGTCATTAATATGTGTGAGCACGGGGAGGCTCATTCTGGTGGGGAGATTCATGGGGAAACTGAGACCGGGGTCAGGGATAGCCCCTTACTCCTTGGCTTCTCTCCGCCAAAGAATTTTCATCATGACTTAAGCTCTCCCAGAATGATTCTCTGACCACTATGCAGAGGTTATGAGAACAGAACAGCTTGGTCCACCCAGGAGGCAGGACTCGGTGTTACTGGCTGATACCTCTCGGGACAATGGAGCTGAATCCTGTCTACAGTACACAGATAGGTGCCCGTGGACCGCAGCAGGACTCCAGTAAGGAAATAAACAGCATTTTTGTAGGAATAAGGAAAATCACAAAATCAGTTTGCATTTTCAAAGTTGTTGTTGCTCAGTTGCTCAGTTGTGTCTAACTCTTTGCAGCCCTATGGATTGCAGCACTTCAGGCTTCCCCGTCCTTCACTGTCTCCTGGAGTTTGCCCAAGTTCATGTTTATTGAATAGATGACTCCATCCAACCATCTTATCCTCTGCCACCCTCTTCTCCGTTTGCCTTCAGTCTTTGCCAGCATCTAGGTCTTTTCCAATGAGTCTGTTAACTTTGTGAGATTACTTTAGAAGTAGTAATGGTGAACACTTGCAAAGCTCTAAGTGCCATGTGCTTTGCAGGAACTCCAGAGATCCTCCTGCAGCGTCTGGGTGTGACCCTGACTTTTGCAGATGTCAAGGGTTAAGATATGTAGATACTAGATTAGGATGGCCCTGCTCTGATGACTGATATTCCTGTAAGAAGAGGGACAGAGGATGCAGAGGGGAGAGGTGAAGATGAGTGGAGAGCCTCTACAAGCTGAGGACTCCTAGAAACCTCCATATGTTGCAAGAGGCAGGAAGGGCTCCCCCCAGGCTCTCAGGGGAAACGTGGCTCTGCAACACCTGGATCTCAGATGTCTGGCCTCCAGAGCCAAGAGAGAACACTTGTCTGCTGTTCAAGTCCCTGGTTTGTGGCATTTTATCATCACAGCCCCAGAAAACTCGTAGGGTAACTGTGAACCTCTGGTACTAGCGTTTTCCTCAAATCGTGATTTCACATTCATTATCTGGTTGGATGTTTGCTGGATCCTGTNGCTATGGGTACCAGAAATCTTGTTCCAGAACAATTCCCTCTCTGTCCAGATGAGGCAGCAGGGACAGCCTCATGTGCACCGGGGAAGAGGTATGGACAGGTCTGTCTCCATGGCCAGGGTCCAATGCGCTCCTCTGGGGAGACTGGGTTTGCACACATGTCTAGAGCAGGGTTTCCATTGCCCTCCGCTCTGAACATGTCACCAGCCCCTGGCTGCTGGTGTGGGAAGCACAGGTGTCAAGAGGAGAGTGTGACAGGATTACGTCACATCTCAGGTAGCAGGTGATGGACAATTCTTGGCACCTGCACTTTGGGAGCCCGGGGGCTGACTGGGAAAGTCCAAGGACTTTGACGACCTGCCAAGGAGTGCCGAGGTCCTGGTTCTTGGCAGCACTGAAGCTGGGCTCCTCCCAGGGTGTGTCGGGGAATCTGATGGGGTGTGTGCTTTGGCTTTGCCACCTTGCCATTCTTGAGAAAGAATCTGAGAAGAAAGAAGCCTCATGTTGATGTATAGCAGAGATAACACAGCATTTTAAAGCAATTATGCTTGAATTAAAAATAAATAAATCTTTTAAAAAAGAAGGAAACCTGAACCCTGCTGGGCTAGAATAGTTGAGGCAGTCCAAGCCCGGGTTGGAAAAGAATTTCCAGCCACACAGCATTTCAGAAGGGAGTCAGTTTACTAAGAACAAACAGCAGAGATAAACTGGGCAATATGAATGCAGTGGGCCACAATTCCTGACAGACCAGGTAGAGTTGACTGGTTTAGTGAGTTAATAGCCAAATTTTATAGCCTCAAGACAGAAAATTCCTGCTGAAAGGTTGTCATTAGGTGACTGGTTGGGGTGCTATAGGGCGTTTACTGAAGTGGGCATCTTTGCCTAATTGCGAGTCAGGAAGCCTACTAGGGATGATCAGGGGATTTTTGGCAATGGTTACAAAGAGACTCAGTCAGTGTCAGCTACACCTGTGGCCTCGAGGGTAGGACTCAATGAGGAGGGAGGAGATGCCACTCTGAGCCGGGTAAGGATGGAGACAAGGGAGGGAGAGAATTCTTTATAAGGCTAAGCAGCAGGTCTTGGGGATGGACAGGGGGTGGGGTGAGAATCAAGCCTGGCTCTGATTTCTGGCTGAGGTCCTTGACAGGTGAGGAGAAGCAGAGAGAAACAAGACCCCATCGGCTGGCAGGATCAGCCCTGTCTACCTCTGCTGCCTAGACCAGGTGAGAACCTGGTGTCCACATCCTCTTTTAATCTGGGTTTAGCCAAGAAGCCCTGTTTTCCTCAGGTGGCTTCTTAGGAGGGTACCTGGAGGGCTGTGTGTTATGAGCAGAGGATCAAGGTGCCAGAGAATGTATCTGTCCTTCTGGGGGTTATTTAGGGATGTTACCAGGAGCAATGAGATATTATCAGAGGATACTATGGAACACTGGGAAAGCCCCATGAGGGAACAAGAGTGAACAGAGAGATTTACATGGAAGTCATTCAGGGAAGACTTCCTGGAGGAAGTGACTCCCCAGCTCAGTGTCACTGGGTATGTAAGAGTTGGAAAGGGGGGAAGTGCACTTCGTGCAGGTAGAATATCGTCAGCACAGTGTGCTCAAAGGGTGGGAAGGCAGTAAGAGGCAGAGGCTATTCCACCCTACGTGCAATCCTCAGGGGCCTGCATAAGGAAAAGGGCTTTTGAGCATACCTCCAAGGCCATCTTCGGGAGGGATGAAGTCCACTAGTGTCCTGTCCACCCACGGCGGTCAAGGACAGATTGCTGGGGCCCTTCCTCTTTATGTGAGATACTCCATGTGGCTTAGGGACAAAGGCTTTTTCTGTCTCTCTCTTTCTCAGCTGCCAAAGGAAAACCCCTAATGATACTTGCTTCCATCACTGTAATCAAAAATGAACTTTAGGCAACTTTCTCTCTGTGTAATTTCTCTAGCTTTGCAGACAAGCTAATTTACAGTGGAGCAAATGTCAGCGATACATCACGGCCTCCTTGTCGCTGTTCTTGGAAGGCTGGGCTCAGAGGTCAGGGGCTTAAGAGCAGGTGCATAGCAGTCAGCAGGCTGGTGGAAGGAGATGATTAGGATAGCGTCCAGGAGAACAGAGAGGAGGGAGGAGGGATTTCATCTCACTCTCCCTTTAAAATGGTACAGACAGGCTCAGAGAGGAAAGAAGAGAGATTTTTGAAAGCTCAGAGCTGTAAAAACAGTAAGAGCCTAATTCAGGGCTTTTGTTATTTTTAGAATATTTCATAGAAATCAGGAAGGAAAGTCTTCTGCATCCCTGGAGTCCCTGGGAACAAAGGAGCTGGATGGTCAGCCTTGGCGTTCAATTATCGCTCGTTTGCTCTTTGTTCTTTTCTCAGTAGACACTTCTTGGACCCGGCAGGAGGCAGTCTTGTGTGGCGGAGTGAGCTGTGGGTTAACCACGTACCATATGGCTTTACCGTATGAGCAAGGTAATTAACTCCTGTGAGCCTCATTTTCTTTATTTTCTTTCAACAACCTGATGCCTGGTGAACACTTTTTGAGTTGTTGTAAGCAACTATGCCAAAGCCTTTGACTGTGTGGATCACAATAAACTGTGGAAAATTCTGAAAGAGATGGGAATACCAGACCACCTGACCTGCCTCATGAGAAACCTATATGCAGGTCAGGAAGCAACAGTTAGGACTGGACATGGAGCATCAGACTGGTTCCAAATTGGAAAAGGAGTACATCAAGGCTGTATATTGTCACTCTGCTTATTTAACTTCTATGCAGAGTACATCATGAGAAATGCTGGACTGGAAGAAACACAAGCTGGAATCAAGATTGCTGGGAGAAATATCAATAACCTCAGATATGCAGATGACACCACCCTTATGGCAGAAAGTGAAGAGGAACTAAAAGGCCTCTTGATGAAAGTGAAAGAGGAGGGTGAAAAAGTTGGCTTAAACCTCAACATTCAGAAAACGAAGATCATGCCATCCAGTCCCATCACTTCAAATAGATGGGGAAGCAGTAGAAACAGTGTCAGACTTTATTTTTCTGGGCTCCAAAATCACTGCAGATGGTGACTGCAGCCATGAAATTCAAAGACACTTACTCCTTGGAAGGAAAGTTAAGAACAACCTAGATAGCATATT
>SJYA01002443.1:595613-611055 GCA_006410615.1 Neotragus moschatus | reverse complement strand
AAAAAAAAAAAAGAACAACTCAACATCCAGATAATCATTCCAATAACCATATGACGGAGGATGGAACTTTATACCAGGTCAGTGGCCATGGATGTGTAGAGAAGTTGTATGATTGGGATAAATGTTGGAGGCAAAGCCAATGGTGCATGTTAAAGGGCTGGATGAGGACATGAAGACAGGGCTTCTTGAACTTGGCACTGTAACATTTGGGGCTGGATTGTTCTTAGTTGTCTGGGGTGAAGGGGGCTATCCTGTGTACTGTTTGATTTGAGCAGCACATCTGACCTCTATATACAAGATGCCAATCGCACACTTTCTCTATTATGACAACACAGTTGTCTTCAGACCTTGCCTGATATCCTCTGGCAGGAGAGGCACTCAGTTGAGAACCACTAATGTA
Source organism: Neotragus moschatus (assembly GCA_006410615.1). NCBI lineage: Eukaryota > Metazoa > Chordata > Mammalia > Artiodactyla > Bovidae > Neotragus > Neotragus moschatus. The sequence continues at coordinate 610,655 of SJYA01002443.1, read as the reverse complement.
GGGAAAGAATAGAATTGGTGATAGTTCCTGGACCTTTGATTTAAGGAGTTAGGTGCATGGTGCTGTCATTTGCTGTAAAGGAATTTTTGCCTCTTTTGTTCACTGTAGTGTCCCACCACCTAGAACCATGCTTGTCCATAGTAGGTACTCAATGGGCAGTTGTCAAATGAATGATTGATTGGATGGAGGAAAGCTGGGGGAATAATAGTTTCTGTTTTGTTTTCTGTTTTGTGTGTGTGTTGGGAGAAAAATGATTTTGCTTTAGGCAAAGTAAGTTTGAGATCTCTCAAATGTCCCAATGCAAATATTGAGTTGTCAGTTAAACATAGAAGTCTTGAGCCTCTGGGAGACATCAAGAGATAAATCCTGGGAGTCATCAGCATATCCACAGNGTTGGGAGAAAAATGATTTTGCTTTAGGCAAAGTAAGTTTGAGATCTCTCAAATGTCCCAATGCAAATATTGAGTTGTCAGTTAAACATAGAAGTCTTGAGCCTCTGGGAGACATCAAGAGATAAATCCTGGGAGTCATCAGCATATCCACAGTGTCTAAATCTCTGGGACTGTCTGAGGTCTCCTAGGGCAGGAGAGAAACCCAGAGAAGAAAAGAGAGAACAGAGAAGACTCCTGGAGAGTCAAACACGTAGGATTTAGGGAGACAATGAGCAGCATCTTTCAGAGATGGAGGTGACGGTGGTCAGGCAGATGCAGGAAGGGCAAGGTTAGGGAGATGTCCTAGGAGTTGAGAGAATGATGTATTGAAAGGAGGGAGTGGACAGCATGTTGAATTCTGCCTAGAGGAGGAGTTGTCAAAACAAGGATGTGGCCATTGGAGTTGAATCCATGGAGTCCAGGGTGGCTTGGGCAGAAGCCATTCCAGCAGGATGGAGAAGATAGAAGCCCTTTCACAATGAGTTCCAGAGACATCTGGTCTGGGGGCAGGAGAGGGTCTAGAAAGGTTTGCTGCAAAGTTTGCTGAGAAAAAGAGTAGTGAAAGAAAAGAAATGTGGGGTGTAAGGACATATAAAACATATTCTGACATTTGTTAGAGCAGGAAAGAAGACTTTGTTCAAGACTATTGCAACAGGGGAGGGAACACAACTCCAGGGACAAGTGGGAAATTATAGCCAACGAGAGGAAAGAGGGATCAGTGCATGGAAAATTACTGAGAGGAACTATTAAGGTTAACATATTCTTGCTAAAACTGACTTAAGTGGATTCATACTAAGGCAGAACTAGGCAGACTGGGTCAAGACCTAGTCAAGAAGGGGGCTCAATGAAGCCGACTAAATCTGGTCAAGAAAGGAGTCTTTGTCAAGTGTCACAGGTAGGGTTTTGAAGGAGAGAGACCCTGGAGCATGTTCTTCCATGTTCTTACCAGTGGGCATAGCCATGGAGAGCTCTGCCTCTTCTGGTGCTGATGCTTGTTGGGCATAGCATCCAGCAGGTCAGAGAAAAACAGAGAGGGTCAGAGGGTGGCTCCGGGCTCTGGAGTGTTGCTCTGGCTCTCAGCTTTTCCACAAGGGAAGCCACAGATGGGCTCTGCTCCCTGTTAAGCCCCTAATCATAATTTTGGCTTTTGGCCCAAGCTTCACTAACCACCACATCCTTGTGCCGTGTCCCCCCACTAGTCCAAGGCAGGCTGTGAGGGATAGCCCAGTAAGTGGACAGTGCACACGGCGGTGCCAGCCTGAACAAGCAGACAGGACCTCCTGCATCTCAAGGACACCCCTGCACCGCCCCTCCCCCCACCCGCCTTCCAGTATGTAGTGGTGGATCTGCTTTCTTCTCTAGGGTAGTGATTGTCCCCCAGCCAAGAGACGTCTCTCAGTTCACCTTGGGGGTAAGGAGGGAAGGGCCTTAGGTGATATTCCTCACAGTCAGCCCCTGACCCTTGCAGAATCATTGGTCACAAGATCAAATTGATCCGAAGGCTGAGTTGTCCTATTGACAAAGGTGCCAATAAAAATGTGAGTTTGGGGGTTGCTGTTGGTCTGGTATCTGGGATAGGGATGAAGCCTTCAGTGAGGTGTTTGCTCATGATCAGTGCTCAATACACATTTGCTGCTGTTGCTATTTTTGTTTTCTTGCTTCTGAAATCCCATCACCTGACTCCAAAGGCATGAGTCATTTATCGGCACAGTTTCCTAATACTCTGCAGTAAGTAGCCTCAGTATAAATACATCTTTTTCTAGGATTCTAGAGGGCATGGTTAAGGGCTATGATAAGTGAGGTGAACACGGGGGTTGTTGAAAAGGGATGAAATGAGAAAGGGTGTTTAGGGAAGAGTAGTCTGCCTGGAAAATCCCAGGGACGGGGGAGCCTGGTGGGCTACCACCTATGGGATTGCACAGAGTCGGACATGACTGAAGCGACTTAGCAGCAGCAGCAGCAGCAGTCTGATGGTAGAGGTTAGAACGGCTCACACAGAAAGAGAATGAAGTGGGAGGTTCATTGTCCTACTGCTCCTTTCTGACCATTTGAGAAAAGGATTTGGCTGAGACTTCTCTGTATCTGAGNCAGGGCCTTTTCCAATGAGTCGGCTCTTCACATGAGGTGGCCAAAGTGTTGGAGCTTCAGCTTTAGCATCAGTTCTTCCAATGAATATTCAAGGTTGGTTTCCTTTAGAATTGATTGGTTTGATCTCCTTGCAGTCCAAGGAACTCTCAAGAGTCTTCTCCAGCACCACGATTTCAAAGCATCAGTTCTTCAACAGTCAGCCTTCTTTATGGCCCAACTTTCACATCCATACATGACTACTGGAAAAACACACATTCTGTGTGTACCCTCTCTGAACACAAGTGAGATCAGGACCACGGATAGCAGCACAATCCCAGGATGAGCAGTCATCCTGTGGAAGTTCGGATGCTTTTGACTAAAAGGAATAGAAGAGCTTAACAATAAGATGAGTTTCAATAATCAGATATTTGTTATCTTATAAAATATGAAATCAAGGGACAAGTGGTTCCAGATTCTGAGATTTCAGGGTCATGATTATCCAAGGCCCAGAATTGTATCCTTTTCTGCTTGCCATCAATTGCAAGCTGGGCATATCACCCTCCAGGGATGGAGACCAGCTGCAGTGATTCTGGCATTACAGGCTAACCTGAGCCTCTCTGGATATATTTCTTTCCCTCACTTAAACTAGGGAGGAAAATCCTCCCGCTAAGCCTGTTGTAAACATTTCCTAAACCCCACTAGCCACATAGAATCACACTTCTGGCTTCCCTGGTGGCTCAGAGGTTAAAGCGTCTGCCTCCAATGCGGGAGACCCAGGTTTGATCCCTGGGTTCAATCCCTGGGTTGGGAAGATCCCCTGGAGAAGGAAATGGCAATCCACTCCAGTATTCTTGCCTGTAGAATCCCATGGACAGGGGAGCTTGGTAGGCTACAGTCCACAGGGTCGCAAAGAGTTGGACTTGACCGAGTGACTCAATGGCTTCAAGGGCTTCTGTGCCTAAACCAATCCTTGACAACAAAGGAAACTGGCTCAGAACAAACGCATCTCCATCCTGGGGGGCAGAAAACCTCCCTATGCCTGAGTGGGTGGTTGCAGAGGGCTCTACTATAGAAAGGATGGAATGTGACCCTTGGGAAGGAAGACATGTGTCAGCCAGTGAGAAACCATGATGTCATGCTTTGACTTGGAAACAAGGTAGAGACAGGCAAACAGATGCAGCAAAGCCTTCAGAGTCGTTTCTCTTTTTGGATTTGGACCTGGGATTGCAATCTGGACTTTTAAGGCTCTGACAGCCGAATGTCCACCCTTTCCAGAAAGCACATGTAGTAACTTGGTCTCTGTCACCTGCAAACCAAAGGATTCTACTCACAGCAATAAGATCAAAGATGGCATCTGTTGGAGTATATTAGAGTCCTAGGAAGAGTTCTAGGTTGGTGGCAGGGGTTTAGGGACTAGAAACTGGTTTTGTTTCCATCAAGATACTTTCTTGTTTCCATTTAGCTCAGTATCCTACCTCATTATCTCCCACATGAGTTGGTCTTCCTTGTGGCTCAAGGAACAGAATACCTGGGGCCCTCTGAGTCCCATTGGCTCATCACCTTGGCCCAAGATGCAGATGCTTCCACTTTCACTCTGCACAAGTGTCCCAGGGCTACGGTGACTAAATGCAACATGTTGGGCAGCTCAGGACATCAGAAATCCACTGTCTCACAGCTCTGGAGGCTGGAAGTCTGAGCACAATAGGGAAGAACCTCTGTGTTCTATTACAAATTCATCACTAAAGAGATGTTGCCTCTAAGCCTTAATTATACATAATGGCCCATCTCTGGGAACCGTGCCTCTCAGGTCATGAGTATTAAGCTAAAAAACCTTTGTTAATTCACAGGAAACATCCTGACCAGGCCCACTTGTGAATGGCTGCAGGAAGGAAGAAATTATGTTCAGGAAAATAAACTGATGTTGGTGGGCATCTGAAGGCTATGCTCCCACGAAGGGAGACTCTTCCAGCCACTTTCGTGGTTGGAATTTAGAATTTCTTAGAAAAAGTTAGAATTCTGTGCACACTACCACCATCCACCTTTTCATGGCAACACCTGGTTCCTACCACTCGCTGATTTTTTCAGGTGCTCAAGCACTGTACCTCTTCCCATCAATGCTGCTCAGATGATAAAGAATCTGCCCGCAATGCAGGAGACCCAGGTTCAATCCCTGAATTGGGAAGATCCCTGGAGAAGGGAATGCCAACACACTCCTGTATTTGCCTGGAGAGTTCCATGGACAGAGGAGCTTGATGGGCTACAGTCCATGGGGTCTCACAGAGTTGGACATGACCAAATAACTAACACCTTCAACAAAGCTGCAAAGAAGGTACTGGTGACAGACTGAAAGAGTGACCTGGACTAGCATGCTGGTGCAGCATGTGGCCTCAGGAAAGTTCTGTTAACCACCATGCTTCTGTATTCTTGTCTCTTGGGGATCTGATAGCATTGTTGAAACATGGGGCCATTTTGAAGATTATAAACATATACATTTCATTTAGGGTGGAACCTAGGTTAATTTCTACTACTTTATGTTTCTTTGTTCAATGTTTTGTGAGTACTTTCCTTGTGTCAAGCACAGTTCCTGGTGAAAAAGACAGTTATGAACAGGAGATAGAGTCCTGGTTTTACAGAGTTGGTGTTCATTTAATGGGAGACAGAACATAAGCAAAATATAAATGGAAGATGTGCAACGTCATCGTCATGCGTGCTGTGGGAAGTCATGATGGAGGGGGAGAAGTGCTCCCATGCAGGGTGAGGCTGGGCTCAGAGCTGCAACCACATGTGGAGGCGAGGAAGTGCTTCAACTATTGGTCAGGGCAGGATGCTTTATATTAATCCACTCTCCATGTTTCTTATTGGTGCCATGTGTGTCTACCCATGTCAGTTCTGTTCCGTGTCATCTGTCCTCCAGAATCAGAGTCATGAATCGCCTCCATCTGGGGCATTTCTGGAGTTGGGGTGACAAGAAAAGAGAAGAGCCCATCGTTGTTGCTCCTTCTCAGATGGGAAACAAACCATGCTGCTCATGTTTCACTAGACAGACAGACATCACAGTGGCCAGAGATGTGCCTCCTTCCTGGGCAGGGGTAGATGTACCTGTAAGCAAGGACACAGCCCACCAGGCATAGTTGAAGAAGGAGTTAAAGGAGGTGATGGCAGGAGCCCATTCTCAGCTGTGAAAACCAAGGAACTGTGAGGTTGAGTGGCTTGGGCTTACTTAGCCCCTCCAATCTGTAAAGCATGTTGGCCACATGGCCCTGATGACTGTGGGGCCTGGGGTGAGGACATGGTGCACACACGGATCCCTCTCACTTCTTGGAAGTATCCCCTGCAAAGTGGGGCTAGTCTCTGAGAAGGCCAGGGCTGGGTCTGGCTTCCTCTTTTGCTGAGTTGTCCAGCCACCATGCAGGGCACAAGGAAGCCATGTCTTCCCCTTCTGCACCAGCCAGTCATTCCCCTATGCCCAGGCTGAGCTGGATTCCCTGCTCCCAACCAAGCTGACTCACAGGCTTCGGAGGAAGGGCCACATGGTGCTGATGGCTGGCATTGCCTGAAGCTTCATGGGCTCAGGCTCCATGCTCAGGCTCCAGGCTCAGGTCAAGCAAAGCACAGGAGAGCAGGGAGGGGACTGTCCTTCCCTTACTCCCCCTACCATGAAACGTAACAAAGCTGCCAGGCATCCTGCCAGGCTGTACCGGAACCCTGCTCCTTACCTGTCCCCTCCTCACCTCTATATCTCCCCACACTCTACAAACAAAACTGGCCTGGTATGGTCAATGATGAGGGAGGGATTTTTTAACACTTTAGCCCAATGTTTCATTAGTTTTGTCTTCCTGTCCAACTTTTCATATGAATCCAGTGGAAAGCACAAGATGGAAGGGGGATATGGTGGAGGGTAAAGCAGTTGTTAGAAACATAGAGAAATAAGATGGAAAGCTTTGCATTCCTAAAACAATCAAACAGAACAAAAAACCACAAAAAAAACCTTGACTGGGAACTGCTTGTCCTAAATCACTTTCCCACCTCTGTGCTCAGCTGGAAACAAGGCCTCTAACTGAGCTGCCTCTCTCCTTACCTCCCTCCCATCCCTAAGAGCATCTTTCAGGAGCATGCACCTGTTCTAGAAAAATGATAGAAGGTGGTGCAGATACCATACCTGAGAGTGAAAATATTAATAGTGACCTCATGTTGGTTGGGTTCTAATCTCTGTTCTTTACTCAGAGAGTTTCACTGAATGTCCCTATTTCAGAAAGGAGGGGTTGATCCTCTAAGGGTGTCACTTGTCTTGGGAGTGGGAGTGAAGCATCCTGTATTTGACCCATGTGCATGACTCCAAACCATGCACCCAGCCAATCCTGCTGTGATTCTCAAAGAAGGACTTCCCAGGGTGCCTCAGGCTGAGTTAGCAATTTGTTGGGATCCCATAGTCCTTTTCCCATTTCAATAANTGATCCTCTAAGGGTGTCACTTGTCTTGGGAGTGGGAGTGAAGCATCCTGTATTTGACCCATGTGCATGACTCCAAACCATGCACCCAGCCAATCCTGCTGTGATTCTCAAAGAAGGACTTCCCAGGGTGCCTCAGGCTGAGTTAGCAATTTGTTGGGATCCCATAGTCCTTTTCCCATTTCAATAAAAATCTCATTTTGCTGCTGCTAATGGTTGACTCTGTTGCCACCTCATCCCCTTTCTCCCACATTTGCTTAGTCCTTGAGAGCTCCTCCATCTGCGACACAAGCCAGTGGTTCCCAGAGACAGCAGGAAGTGGACCCCTTGGCTGCTTTGGGACCGTAGTTTGCGTGTCAATCTTCTAAGCACTTCTCAGCCAGGAGGCTCTGCTCCTTGCCTGCTCTTCTGACTGAGATCAAGGTGGTGACTAGGAACAGACATTCCTCCCTCTTGCTTTCTGCCTGGGTGGATGCACTGAGCCCTGGCTTCCTCTTCATCTCCCTGAGCATGCTTTCCTAGGGCTACCTCAAAGGTATCAAAAGACCTTTTGGGACTGAGCCCCCTGGGGTCCCATGGCTGTATCCAACCCCCTGAGGGCTTGTTAGTTTTGCTTTCTGCCCACCCAACTTAGTATTTCTGTGAGCAAGAACTAAGACTCTCTTTCCTCTAAAGCCACAAGGTCCAACTTTCACACTTGCTAACTATCCAAAGCAAAACATATGGCTAGTCTGTTGTGTTCCCAAGCACATCCTCCTGCAGGCCTCATGCCTGGTGAGATGATGTGTAGCCAACATGCCTGTCAGGCCACAATCTCCAGTTTTCCATCCCTACTTCATTGGTGCCCTGAGTGCCAGCACTCTACAGAAAGTTCTGATTCTAAAATTATCCAAACACTGGGAATGAGGTAGGTATGTCCCTTCCCATTGCTGCTTTTTAACATTGTACTGAAAGTCATAGCCAATGAAATAAGATAAGAAAAGGAAATCTAAGGTATATGTATTGAAAAGGAAGACGTGAAGCTGCCTTTGTCCACAGATGACATGGTTGTCTATGTAGAAAATCTGAATGAAGTAACAAAAAAATCTTTTGGAACTAATGAGTGATTATACAAGGTTTATACACAAAAGTCAATCATTTCCCTATATGCCAGCAGTGAAATTTAAAACACATTACTGTTTCTATCAGCACTCCCCAAAATGATACACGTAGGTATAAACCTAACAAAATTTCTACAAGATCCATAAAAAGGAAGCTACAAAACTATGACAAAATAAGAACAAAATAAATGGATACTCCATGTTTATGGATAGAAAGACTCAATATTGTCAAAATATCTGTTCTTCCTAACTTGATCTATGGATCCAATACAATATTAAACAATAGTGCAGTAAGTTATAACTATAGACAAAGTGATTATAAAATTTATATGGAGAGGGAAAAGATCCAGAATAGCAAACTCAGTATGGAAGGAGAAGAACAAATTCAGAGGACTGCAACAATTAGACTTTAAAGCTTACTATGAAAATACAGTAATAAACAGAGTGTGGAATTGTGGAAAGAATAGACAAACCAGTAGAACAGAGTGGAGAGCAATAGATCCTAGAAACAGACCCACAATTATAGCCAAGTAATCTTTGACAAAGGAGTGAAGACAATCCAATGAAGCAAAATATTCTCTTTAGCAAACAACTCTGGAAAAACTGGACATCCTCACATATATTAAAAAGCAAATCGAGACACAGGCTTTACATTCTTCACAAGAATTACAGATCATAGACTAAAAATGTAAACTGCAAAATTATAAAGCTTCTATAAGGTAACATAAGAGATAATAGAGATGACCTTGGGTTTGGTGATGACTTTTTAGATAAAACACCAAAGCCATAATTGATAAAAAGGTAACTGATAGGATATATTTCACTAAAATTAAAAGCTCTGCTTTGTGAAAGACAATGTTGAGAATTAGAAGACAAGTTCACACTGGGAGAAAATATTTGTAAAGGCATACCTGATAAAAGACTATTATCCAAAATATACAAAGAACACAAACTTAACAATGAGAAAATGAGGAATATGATTTAAAAAAAAATATGCCAAAGACTTAAAGAGACACCTCAAGGAAGATGAAGATATGGCAAATAACCATATGAAAAGATGCTCCATGTCACAATTCATCAGGAAAATGCAAATTAACACAACTAGGTAGCATTACATACCTAGGAGAATGGTCAGAATCCAGAATGACAAAACCATATTTTGGTTAGGATGTGGAGCAACAGGAACTCTCATGCATCGCTGGTGGGAATGCAGCATGGTGCAGCCACTTAAAATTTTTATTTGTTTATTTATGACTGTGCTAGGTCTTCATTGCTGCCTAGGTCTCTCTATTTGTGGTGAGCAGGGGCTACTCTTCACCAAAGTGTGTGGGCTTCTCATTGAGGTGGTTTCTCCTGTTGCGGAGAGTGGGCTCTTGGGCACGAAGGCTTCAGTCGCTGCAGCACACAGCCTTCGTAGCTGTGGCTCCCGGACTCTAGGGCACAGGCTCAGTAGTTGTGACATACAGTCTTAGTTGTAGGTGAACAGATAAACTGTGGTCCATCCAGACAATGAAATATTATTGAGCACTATAGAGAAATGAGCTATCAAGTCATGAAAAGACATGGAGGAAACTTAAATGCATTTTGCCAAGTGAAAGAAACCAGTCTCAAAAGGCTACCTACTACAAGGTTCCAACTATATGACATTCTTTAAAAGGCAAAAGTCTGGGAACAGTAAAAAGATCAGTGGTTATCAGGATTTAGGGGGGAGGGCTGGATAAATCTGCAGAGCACAGAGGACTTTTAGGGCAGTGAAAGTATCTGTATGATGCTACAATGGAGGATGCATGTCATTACACATTTGTCAGTACTGATTCAATGAACAACACCAAGCATGAATCCTAATGTAAACCATGGACACTGGGTGATAATGCTGTGTCAGTGCAGGTTAGTCAGTCAGAATCAATGTGCTGGTGGGGGGAGGGGCATTCGGGTGATCTCTGTGCTTTCTGCTCAATTACGCCATGGACCTAAAACTGCTCAGAAGACCCAACCAGACATCACTCCAAAGAAGCCATACAGACAACTAATAAACACATGAAAATTTGCTTAACATCGCTCATTTTTAAGTTCAGTTCAGTTCAGTCGATCAGCCGTGTCCGACTCTTTGCCACCCCATGAATCACAGCACGCTAGACCTCCCTGCCCATCACCAGATCCTGGAGTTCACTCAAACTCATGTCCATCTAGTTGGTGATACCATCCAGCCATCTCATCCTCTGCCGTCCCCTTTTCCTCCTGCCCCCAATCCCTCCCAGCATCNGGGGGAGGGGAACAGGGAGCTGGTATTTAGTGGGGACAGATGGGAGGTTTGGAAGATGAAAGAACTCTGGAGACGGATGGCGGGGATAGCTGCACAACATTGAGAAGGTGCTTAATGCCACTGAGCTGCGTGCATAAAAGTGTTTAAGATGGTCAATTTTGTGATATGTACTTTACCCCAATTTTATTGTTTTTTAATTCATTTTTTAAAAATTGGCTTAAACTCTGGTTCTGGTTGATTATCTGTGTTCCATAAGAATAGAAGAGTTTCTTTTTTAATTGCTGAAAGTTTGAACCTTTTTACCAATATCTTCCCATTTTTCCTACCCTTCACCCTGGTCTCTGGCAATAACTGTTTCTATGAGTTTGCCTTTTAAAAATCTTATATATTCACTTATTTATTGTTAGACATCATAGATATAAACGACTCCATGCCTTCGCATTTGTTGATCTCTGTCTGGCTTATTGCACTTAGTGCGATGCTCTCCAGGTTCATCCACTTTGTTGAAAATGCCAGGATTTCCTTCTTTTCTTTAAGGCTGATCAGTATTCAATTTTTAACATTCCCTCCTTCCCCTCCTGGCACCGTGCTTACATCTGTGCTCCAAACTGTGGGCTCCTGGCAGATGGTCCAGCTCAGGACTACACCCAGCTTCGCCTGTGTCAGGGATACCCTGTTACAGAGGCCTCGCCTGCCTTCCATGGGCTCTGCGCACCCTGCCCTCTGAAGCTGCATTTTCACGGTTAGACCCTCAGTCTCCTAAGAGCAGCCCATAGTCCAGTAAGTGAAAATAGGGCTGTCCGTGATCTGAAGCTCCTTTTTTTACACAAAGGGGAGGATGGCTCTATTGCCTTTGAACACACTCATGATTCCTCCTTGCATGTCTGGTGATGGGATGAGCATGTGACCGCTGATTCGCCCCGGGAGTTGAAGGATGCACGAACACTCTCATACGCTGCCCTTCATCACTTTCTCCCCATAACTTGTTTCCACCCGACAGCGTCCCCCTGGCTGCCTCTCCCTCTGGCCGACAGCTATCCACTGAGCTCTGTGGCAGATTTCCTCTGTGCATGATAAATAGTCCTCATTTTCTCTCCAGCAGTCCCACGGCCAATAAAAAGCAATAAAAAGCAAAATGACACACAAATTGTGTCCCCAAAGAGCCGTAAAGGCCTAAGATATTGCTGCCTGTGACAATTCGATGAGATTCTTTGCCTTTAAACAAATAACCCTCTTTAACAAAGAAAAGTATGTAAATGAGGAAGGGCAGGGTGCGGGGGCGGGTGGAGGGGGGCAAGCGCCAAGGACTAGGGGCCTTTCTGGCTCCTCCAGGCGCTGGGGTCTCTGCTGCAATTTTGTAATTGCTCTGGATTTTAGGTTTGTTGGGACGATTTTTCTGCACCTTTTTAGAAGCCTCGAGAAGCATTCATCTCTAGTATGCAAATCCTCATGCTTACTGGAGGTGATATACAGAGGGTTCACATGAGCTGATGCGCAGACCCCAGGCCTACAGATCTTGGTTCCATTAGTTTAGGGGATCTCAGTGTATGTGCTTTTTTTTTCCTTCTTCTTTTTAGCCAACCCACACTATGGGTTCTTTCAGGATCTATTTCCCAGGTTGGGGATCTAACCCACACTCCCTGCATTGGAAGTGCAAAGTCATGATCACTGGATCACCAGGGAAGTCTGTGTGTGTACTTTTGAAAGCAGGTGCTTCAATTGTGAGGCCAGGGTAGTGAGCCCCAGGAGCTTGGGAGTCTGCAAGCCACACAGAAGTGGAATGTTCTCGAAGATGTGGCCTGCTGGCTCTTCTGCTCCCTGGGATCCTCTCCTCCATCATGGTTTCCCCAGCAGGGAAACAGGCAGCCTGATCTAATTAATCAGAGAGGAGGACAGGGGAGGCCCAAGCAGTGAGTTCTGCCCAGTGGGAACTCCTGCCCTGGTCTAATTTCTTTCTACTACTATGCCTCAGGTTCCTCCTCAGCCCATCCTCACACTACCCTGTGAGCTGCTATCCCCTTGGGATAGTGGGGGAATCAGGTGGCAGCAGGAACCCAGGCCTCCCACAACCCTAGAGACCATGCCTGACTTGGAGCTGGGGTCCATGGTCTAGCCCAAGGGGATACTGGGAGGGGAGACGGGAACACTCNGTTCCTCCTCAGCCCATCCTCACACTACCCTGTGAGCTGCTATCCCCTTGGGATAGTGGGGGAATCAGGTGGCAGCAGGAACCCAGGCCTCCCACAATCCTAGAGACCATGCCTGACTTGGAGCTGGGGTCCATGGTCTAGCCCAAGGGGATACTGGGAGGGGAGACGGGAACACTCTATGGAGCTGGTGTTTACAGGGGGAGCAGCTGAGAGGGCTCCAAGTGAGGGGCTTGTAGGAGGTCTAGGGGGCTGGATGTGCACCCGAGAGGTAGGCTGGGTGGTGGGAAGGGCAAGGAAAAAATTGTGCTGCTCAAAGGAACAGGGAGAGTACGAAAAAAAGTGAAAGTGTTAGTTGCTCAGTCGTGTCCCAACTCTTTGCAACTCCATGGACTGTAGCCCACCAGGCTCCTCTGTCTATGGGATCTTTCAGGCAAGAATATTGGAGAGGGCTTCCATTCCCTTCTCCAGAGGAATTTTCCAACCCAGGGATCAAACACAAGTTTCCTGCATTGCAGGCAGTTTCTTTACTCTCTGAGCCACCAGGGAAGCTGGAGTGCAGGGGTTGGGAAATAGTGGGGTTTCCACGATTCACTTTAAACAGGAACAATAGTTTGCATGTGACTGTTCCCCAAATGCTTTTCTACAATAACGTGGCACGTTCATGCTGGAGGAGTCACTTCTGACCTTTTGGTGGGAAAACACAGGGGAGGCTTTTGAGCTGGACTCGATCAACCCCAAAGGCTCACCGAAGTGCAGCTGCTACTGCTGGTCCCTGGGCTTCACCTTGCCCCACCCCTTCTCTGAAGTCTCATTTCCCAAGGGCTGCAGGCATCCTTGGTCCCTGAGCGTGGTGCCGTGCACCATCTGGGTGACCTTGTTCCAAACCCATCACACATGTTCTCACTGACTTTTACGGCTGCATCCCATCCATCAGGGCTGCTGTCCAGGCAAGTCCAGCCTCCCAAGGAGCTTCTGAATGATCACTTACTTCCACCCCAGTTGGGCCCTAGAGGGACAAGGGAGGCAGGAAGGAATCCAACAGGTGTCACGGGAGGAAAGGCAAGTCCTAACCCAAACGCCAGAGAGAGTCCCCAGTTGCTACCACTCAGGGAATCCACAGGTGCAGGTTCTGGGCCTCCTGTGGCTGGCTTCTGTCCAGCTGTGTGGTTGGCGGGGCTGTGAGACCAGCATCATGGAGTCTCCTTCTACCCAGGCCTGTCCGCATATCGTCCTGAGCCAGCGCAGGGATCCCGGGAATTTGAAATTCCAGCCTCAGTCACTTCACTCTGTTTGACACTCTCTAGGTCCATCCACATCTCTGCAAGTGGCACAGTTGCAGTCCATTGGAGGCAGATCCATACGTGACAGTCATAGACTCTTACCTGAACTGCCTCTTCCCAGGATAAATAAACCCACTTGACTACAATGTACTGCTGTTAACACATTGTGAGATTCAATTTTCAGATATTTAATCTAGGACTTTTGCTTCTATGGTCTTTGTGAGGCTGGCCTGTAATTTTCTTTTCTCATAATGTCCTTGTCCAGTTTTGATATCAAATTATACTGGCATTAAAAAAGAGTCAGGTTTTTTTATTTGCTTTATTTGTTCTCTGGAACAATCTGTAAAAGAAAAAGTTTTCTGTTCCTTGAAGCTTTTGTGAAACTCTTTGTTAAAAACCACCAGAACCTCTGTCTGAATAATTTTTATAATTTTTACCTAGAAAATTGACCGTGTTTTCTAAGTTTTCATATTTATTGACAAAAATTGTTCATAATGTTTTATGATTTTAAACTCATTGAGTTTCTAGTCCTATTTTTTCATGCCTTCTTTTCTCACCTTGATCATCACACTCAGACAACTGTTTTATAGTTCCTTTCTAAAGAACCAGATTCTGGTTTTATGGATTCTCCATTTTTTGTCTTTTGTGTTTGTTATTTTTTGTTCTTATATGTTACTTCTTTTGTCCTCTCCTCTTATTTTAAAAGGTTCTTGAATTAAATGATTAGCTCACTTATTTAATAAATTTTTAAAGAAATGCACTGAAAGTTGCAATTTAATTTTAAAGACTGCTCTAGGTCTCATGAATTCTGATACAAATGGCATTTTCCCAATCAATTCTAAATAGTTTGCTGTTATGATTGTGACGTGCTTTTTAACCCACAAGTTATGTTGTGTATATATATATGTATGTACACATTTTTCCACTTGTTCATTTGAAATATTTCACTGTCATTTGGCTCTTGATTTTTCTCTTTTAAATGACACATAACTAGATTTTTTATTATCTATTTATGTAGCTCTCTGACTTTTGTAGGTAATTTTGATTGTCACATTTATTATCAATATATATTTTTCTATCAACTTATATTTGTTTTGTGTTTATGCTTGCTTCCATTTTCTCTCTCTTCTGGATTTTAATTACAAAAATTTTTTCTTGTGTCCTTTCCCCTTCTAGTCTGAAAGGTATTATATTATGTCTTTCTCTGTATTTTAGCTACACAAACTGTTGACATGGTTGTCATTTTTCTAACAAAGTCTAGTCAAGGCTATGGTTTTTCCATTGGTCATGTATGGATGCGAGA
>SJYA01002443.1:543780-590292 GCA_006410615.1 Neotragus moschatus | reverse complement strand
TAGAGGGAATGATGCTAAAGCTGAAGCTCCAGTACTTTGGCCACCTCATGCGAAGAGTTGACTCATTGGAAAAGACTCTGATGCTGGGAGGGATTGGGGACAGGAGGAGAAGGGGATGACAAGAGGATGAGATGGCTGGACGGCATCACTGACTCGATGGACGTGAATCTGAGTGAACTCCGGGAGTTGGTGATGGACAGGGAGGCCTGGCGTGCTGTGATTCATGGGGTTGCAAAGAGTCGGACACGACTGAGCAACTAAACTGAACGGAACAAAGTCTATCAAGTTATTTGACATTTCTGTCCATGTCAAGCTGTCCCATCCTACATTGTTGTCTAAAATTTCAATTAAATATCCTTGTTAACATTTTAATCAGTTAAATAGATTTACAAAAATATTTTTATCAGTTTCTTTGCTCAGAATTGTCTCTGGCAGGTTGCTGTTTCCCCTTTGGTTCACTTCTCTTCTTTCTGAAACATATCCTGTAGTAGTTTTCTCTGCCATGATTGGGTGATGGTAAAGCATGCATTTCATTTCCCTCACTGTAAATACCTTGTTCTCTTCTTCCCTTGCTCTTAAACACTGGCCTCACAGGGTACATTGAAGAGTTAAGTTTCCTTCACATTTAGATGCTGGTCATTGTCTCCTGAGATCTACTGTTGTGGATGAGCCATTTGTTGTCAGTTTAATTTGTCATTCCTTTGTAATAACATGATTTATTCTGATGGCTGTAGATATCTTCTTTCTTTTTTTCTGTTCTGCAAGAATTTCATTTTGATTTACTTGTGTTTATCCTGCTCAGCACTCAAGGTGGCTCTTTAGCCGAAGCTCATGCTTTTTCATCAAATCTTAAAAGTTAGTAGCCGTGCTTTCTTCAAATATTGTTTCTTTCTCATCCCCCTGTATGCTTTCTTCCTGGATTTTGGAATCTCAGTTTTTCTTTTGTGGTTCTTACTTGTCTTTCACCCGTCTTATGTTTTATATATATGTCATGCATCAGAGTACTGTCTTCCAGTCCACACATCTTCTATAACCAGATTTACATCCATTTGTGACTTTAAAAATCCAGTGACTGTATTTTTCACTTCTAAGATCTTTAATTGGGGGTTAAGAAATGATCTGCTTTTAATTTGTATCTGATTCATAACATTTTGTTACTTTGGTCTATTATTTCTTTCTTTACCTCTTTGAGGCCCGGAGAGGTATTCCAGAGTCACTGTTTATATGTATGTGGGCCCAGTTGTGTGGGACTCTTTGTAACCCCATGGACTGTGGCCTGCCAGGCTCCTCTGTCCATAGGATTTTCATTGTTGAGGTTTTCCCAATCTTTGCTTCTCCTCGGTGGTGAGTATCTTAAGCTAACAATGTAATGAATTCCCTGCTGCCGTAAGTTGCATCTCCCTCACGGTCTCCAGAACTTTGTGCTGAGCTGGAGGGTGGGGGAGGGCTCTCCTCGCTCTCTCTCATTCTCCCCACCCTCCGTCTAACCTTGTTTAGTGATTTGACAGTTGTTTATCTTCTGACCCTGAAACTCCTTGTCCAGACTAGTGTTGCATTAAAGGGTCCCACCCCCCAGCCCATGGGGATGTTAGGGAGGAAGTGATGGAGTTAAGGGGCCAATGGGCAGCTCAACCCATGTCCGACCATGTGGCTCCTCTGCTCCTAGCATTTCCCAGCCTCCTTCTACCTTCTCCTGGCTTCATCCAGGAACTTAGCTGCGGTTTCCCATCCCCGGGGGGTTGGCCTCAGGAACCAAAACCTTCTACCACTTCTGGTCCATTCTTTTTTTTTTTTTTTTTTTTAAGAGTTTTGACCACATATTTACTAACACAACAATTACTGTTCTCAACATAGCAATCATTTGAAAATGGAGAGGTGTGCAGAATGACAAACAGCTGTTAACATTAGTATTCTAATTCAATTCTCATAGAAGACTACTGTCTCATTACTACTGCCCCTTTATTTCTAGATTATAAACAAAACAAAACAACTAGAGCCCAGCGTGCCCACAACTTCAGTCCCCTTCTCACCATATTTCTGTTTCAAGTCTGCAGAGAGCTTTATTTTCTTTTTGAGCATCAATAAATACATAAACTATATATATTTAATAGACCTTTGGTGTGTTGGAGCAGAGAAAGCAGTTCAAGTTCTACTCGAGATGGAAGATGTCTGGAACTTCAGCCCCTGCCTGGCTCAGTGGGAGTTACATCCAGGAAATGAGTGCAGCAGAGGGTCTGTTTCTCCAATCTCATGTATTTCAGGGGGCTATGAGGCCCTCCCCTCCCTTGAGGGAACAGAAAAGGAGCCCCTCAGTGCTGGAAGGAGCCAGAGTGCAGGCCATTTCTCAGCTGAAGGCCACCAGTGGCTCCTCGTCTGGTGTTTTGGAGAAGAGGCTGCAGGAGAAGGGGGAGCAGAGCCAGTGGAACAACCTGACGCAAACTGGGCCCCGGTTCAGCCCATGCGTGAGACAATTACTGTAGCAGGAGATAATGAGGCCATTCTTGGATGGGCTGGTGGTGCCACCTCTCCTGATGGGATGTTAAATGAAGTTATGGCAGATGCAGGTCCACTGATGTGGGAAGACAGGCGCAGTCCCATCTCCAGTTCCACTTAGCAGCGGCTGCTGGCACAGTAAACAGATGAAGTTGGAGCTGATGTTGGCCATGCTCATAACCCAGCTCCACCTGAGTGTGCACATGTGTCTGCAGGCCTGCATGTGTGTGGGCATGTGCATTTCCTCTGCAGATCCACATTGAAATGCAGCCTATTTGACATTTCTGGCTCCTGCTCCAAGTCTGCCTGCACCTTCTTTCTGAGATCCTGGAGCTTAGCAAGGCCACTGACTTTGCATTTGGAATCGGAGAATTGGAGTGACCTCTCACAGCTAACAGCCAACACATTGCCAAGAAGCGATCATTGACAGTAATACAACCTGCAGGGAAAGAGCGATGACATCCTGAAAACCCAGAGTATTAGGAGTAATTGTTGAAGCAAAAAGTTTACAGATCAATTGTGCCATCTACTCAAGTCCGAAATAGACCAGGTCCTCTACTGCATGAAAATCTCTGAAAATATTTGTGTTTCAAGCCCTTTGGTAAACACCCCCTGCAGTGCCACTGGGGTAAAAGCAATAAGAAATGTTATGTTTCAGTGCACTCTTCTTGTGATTTAGAAAGAAAATGGGAGAAAGACACAGCAACAGTGCCATCAAGCATCCGCTGAATCTGCTCAGCCACGACGGAACATCCATTCTGCACACAGAGGTGACTGGGAAGACTATTACGTGCTATACACGATTTGTGCTGGAGCAATGAGCAGTAAAGTCTTCTCCAAAAAATTCAGTTGATCGATCTCATTTTTAATGTAGCACAAATCTGGTCCCGTAAAAACGGCACGAAAAATTGGACAACCGTAGACTGCACTGAAGAGACAGAGTCGATTAAAAAAGAAAGGGGATGCTGCCACTAGCTGGAGTCTGACCAAACAACCACAGCCACCAACAGGCATCACCGTCTGCATGTCTCTAAAGATTCTTATTCCTGTGTATGTATAGCCTCTCTTGAGTGTAAAGACCTATCTCATCATTCACACTTTTGCCCATTTAGCAAATCGTTTTAAGCACAGATAAAAAGTTTAAACTGTTGGAAGTAGGGATACGGTAGAGAACAAGGAGGGGGAAACCATCTGCCCTCATTTCATTTACATTCTGAAGAGGAAGGTGGGGTTGCTCAAGAAATACTCCAGTACAGGAAACGCAGAATCAGAGGAACACATGGAGTTGTCATCCACAAAACCCAGACCAGAGAAATGCTGGGGGTACAAATGAACTGGTTTCTTCAATAAATATATTAAGAGGAAGGGAAAGAGAGGAAAATATCAGAGGGGCATCCTGTGGGTTAACAGACTTAAGACATAATCCCTTGCAATGTGTGGACCATCGTATTAAGACAATTGGGAATTTCAAATTGACATATTTGATATTTTAAAGAAGTTATTGTTGATTTTTAAAGTTTGGATAACAGCATTATGGAAATACACTTTAAAAACAATTCTCTAGCTTTTAGAAATACATATGGAAATATTTACAGAGATGAGAACTTGGATTTGCTTCAAACAAGGCAGTAGGCGGAAGACCAGTGGGTGTAGATGAAATAAGAGTCATGAATTGATCATGGAGGGAGCAGGGATGTGGGTACACGGGGATTCATTAGATTGTTCTGTCTGCTTAGGTATATGTTTGAAATTTTCCATGAGAAGTTTGAAAAAAAAATGTAGCATTGCTTAAAAAATAAGAAAGAATTCAACAAAAGAAATGATTTCAGATCGTGATAATTGCTAGGAAAGAAATACAGAAGGGCAGGGAGGGGACTGTGAGTGAGGGGGTGGTCCCCACTGTAGGTTCACTCTGTCCTTTTCTTTCCTGGTCCCTCTTGTTCTTTCTGTTCACAAGGTTCTTGACAATTTTTTTGTTTCCTTGCATTCTATGCAGACAAGAATCCTATCCTTGTTGCCTGGGTTATCCCTGAGCCCATCATCAAGGCATGGGGTGCCAGTTAACATGTCTGAACGAATAAATTCATGCATCAGTGGAAATCTTTGCTGATTGGCTTTGTTTAGAGATAACTTGAGAGTTATACTAACCCCATTCTTTCCCCCTGTTCCCATCATCCTGATGTATGCAGTTTAGGTCACAGTTACACACTGATGAATAAATCATTAATTGTCTCTACCCCT
The DNA here is from genome assembly GCA_006410615.1 of Neotragus moschatus. NCBI lineage: Eukaryota > Metazoa > Chordata > Mammalia > Artiodactyla > Bovidae > Neotragus > Neotragus moschatus. The sequence continues at coordinate 585,558 of SJYA01002443.1, read as the reverse complement.
TCCATGGGTTGCGAGGAACATTTTTTTTCTCCCAATCAAATTATTTCTCAAGAGTGGGCATCCAACTCCAGCTTCTTCATAGATCACCACAATCAAGGCATTTGAATATCTGATGCCCGGGTCGAGTCCTGCACTCCATCCATACCTACCCTCACCTTAGAATCTGCGTTACCTCCTCCTTGGTCAGTGAAGGTGGGGCTCTGTTGCTGGAAGGGACAGGAAGCCTGGATAATTGGAAATCCCCCACCTTGGACTTTACTAAAGTTAACTGTGGGCAGGTCAGTTCATTTCTTGGGGTTTTGTACCGTGCTGTGCCTTATGAATATTCTTTCAGAAAAGGGTGAGGAAGGAGAAGTCTGGAGAACAGAGAAAATAAGGAATTGAAGAAAGATTCTGAAAGGCATTTCTCTGGGAGTCCACAGCGTGGTCTAATCGGCCACAGGAAGAGCCGGCTGCAGAACACGAGGACCTTGAGAAGAACCTCACCCTTTCTTCCCCTGCCTCCTCTTTCCTCCCTCTTCCCTCTTACTCTCCTCCTCTTGGACATGATCAGACCCAAAAGGAATAAATCAGGAAAACGGTGTTTAGGCCACCCCACGGTTACTGATTCTGTTTTACCACATATCAATCATGACATGGGTACTGGAAATTCAGAAAACAAAACGAAACAGTCCAGTCCATACTGGACTTGCACAGCAGAAGAGTCAGGTCTCAGGGGGTGGGCAGTACTAGCAGATGGAGAGTGAAATGGGGCATGTCGTGTCTGGAGGAAGTGGTGGAGAGTAATTTTAGAAATGGCAGTTTGGGATCAGAGTGCTGGCCACACTAAGTTCAAAGAATGAAGATACCTGGAGTCCCTGTCTGTAGCCAATCAAAGTTGCTCCCTCCCTTAATGCTTCTGCCCCACCATGGTCTTTGTACTTTTGTCCCACTACGCCTCACCGTGGTCTTCATGCTTCAGCACCGCTATGGTCTTCACGCTTCTGCCCCCCAGTGTGGACTTTTCTCTATGCCTGAACATCATTAATCTTACTTTCAGAACTTTTTACATGAACCACAAAGACTGGCTATTTTATCTCCTTTTTGTTCCAGGAGGCAATGTGATAAAATGGGATGGCCTTGCACTGTGACCCTGATCAGCTCAGTTCACTTCAGTTGCTCAATTGTGTCCAGCTCTTTGTGACCCCATGGTCTGCAGCATGCCAGGGTCCCCTGTCCATCACCGACTCCTGGAGCTTACACAAACTGACGTCCATAAACTCAGTGATGCCATCCAACGATCTCATCCTCTGTCATCCCCTTCTCCTCCTGCCTTCAGTCTTTCCCAGCATTAGAGTCTTTTCCAATGAGTCAGTTCTTCGTATCAGGTGGCCAAAGTATTGGAGTTTCAGCTTCAGCATCAGTCCTTCCAATGAATATTCAGGACTTATTTCCTTTAGGATTGACTGGCTGGACCTCCTTGCAGTCCAAGGGACTCTCAAGAGTCTTCTCCAACACCACAGTTCAAAAGATCTTCACCAAGTTACTCAATTTCCCCTTCTGTAAAATGAAACGAACCATCGCCACCCACAGGGTGTGGATAAAGATGCATTGGGATAAGGTCTGTGAAAGACCTTGTGGATTTAAAAGTGCTCTCTGAATGTTGGCTAGTTATGATTGCTGTGTGTTGGTTACTATCACCAAGGAGCCCAGGTTTAATTATAGAAGTGCTGTTCTGATCTGTGCATACTTGTGAGTCCAACGATTCTCTGTGCTATTAGAAGCATGGAACAGGTGGTCATTTCCTGACAGGAGGGTGTAGGATATGAATCTATTCCACAAACATTTCCTAACGAAACATCTACAATACATTCCCTCTGCTTGGCCCTGTGGACAACACAAAAAATGAACAAAACACCACCTTGATATACCGTAAGTCCCTGGCATACAAACAAGTTCTATTCTAACCGTGTGTTGGTAGGTCCAATTCATTCTTAAGTCCTGCAAAGTTAGCCTAGGTAACCAGATAACACAGCCAGCTATATAGTGCTGTACTGTTATAGTTTTATGTTACTTTTCACACAAATAATATGTAAAAAGCAAGCAAACACAAAAAAACAAAAAACATTTTTAATCTTCTTGTACAGTACCTTGAAAAGTATAGGAGTACAGTACAATGGCTGGCATGCAGGGGCTGGCATCGAGGGAAGAGGCAAGAGTCGCCGACTGGAGGGGGAGAGGAGGTGGGAGATGGTAGAGTTGAAGGATGGTCAGCAAGAGAAATTGGAGGGCAAGCTGCAGTTTCACGCATGCCTGACGTTGATGGCTCAGGTTCTGGTTCCTTGAGTGGCTGTATCTTTGAAAGTTCACAATTCGAAGGTTCATATGTAGGGGACTTCTGTAGTCTCCTCCTGCTGTCTTCCAGAAGTCTTTATTTTTGTCTGATGGTATCTGTGGTAGGCAGCATGATGGTCCCTACCAAATACAACCATGCCGTAGTTCCTGGTCCCTGTGACCACGCCACCTTACATGGGAAAGGAGAATGAAAGTTGCAGATGGAATTATGCCTGTTCATGAGCTCACCCCGTGGTGGGGAGAATGTCCTAGATGACCTAGGTGGCCCAACATTATCACAAGGGTCCTTAAAAGTGGACAAGCCAGGTAGGAGAGAAAGTCAGAGAGAGAACAGTGTGAGACCTGATGTTGCTGGAGCTGAAGATGGAGGATGGGGCCATCAGCCAAGGAATGAAAAAAACTCCTAGAAGATGAAAAAGACAAAGAAACGGACTGTTCCTAGAGCCTCCAGAAAGGAGCGTAATCCTGCCCACACTTTGGTTTCTGTCCACTGAGATCCATTTCATGGTTCTGACTTCTAGAACAGTGAGAGAATAAATCTGTTGTTTTCCCCCACTACCTTGCATAATTTTCACACTGGAAAAGACCTTGATGCTGGGAAGGACTTAAGGTAGCACAAGCAGGGGATGAGGATGAGACGGCTGGATGGCATCACCAACTCAATGGACGTGAATTTGAGCAAACTCCAGGAGATGGTGAAGGACACGGAAGCCTGGGGTGCTGCAGTTCATGGGGTCACAGAAAGCTGGGCGTGACTGAGAGACTGAACAGCAAAGCGGTAGGAAATTAACCAGATATTATTATTCTCTTCTTCTTAAACATCAATTTTATTCAACACATATGTATATATTGAGTTCTTACTGTGTCCAGCCTCTGAATTGGTGCTAAATACAAAATGATGGGGGAAAACCCAGACCTGTTCAGTTCCTGCCCTCATGGAGCCTACAGTCTGGCTGGGGAGACAATGTTAATAAAATGTGGGTAAAATTACAATTGTGGTGAATGCCAAATGGAACAGGGGCATTATGCGTGTCTTCTGTGGTCCCAGCAATTTAGTAATTGTCGGAAAACCACCCTGAGACCACCTGTTGGCCTCACCCTTGTACTTCCTCCCCCAAGAATGAGAGAAACGCAGGGTGCTGGGCAGGTGAGCTGAGAGGCTGCTCCATTAGGGTGGACCTTTGGACCAACACCTTTGGAGGCCAAAATGCCTTGTCATCTCCCTCTGAACTGTCAATCAATGGAAAAGACACCAGAGACATCTACCGAGCACAGCTCATCAGTTAAGCATTCAATTAATTAGGCAATCATTTTTGCACTTGATTTTCATTACAGTGAGTTTATTTTTGTTTCTTGTGTAGGAAAAACAGGTGCTCACATTTAGCTTCATCAGCTTCCTGTGCAGTTTGATTCACATATTTTTAAAATAGGTTTATTTTGAGAAGAAATGTGACCTGAAAAAAACCCACTCATATTTACTCACTCCCATTGCTGTTTTTGTTGTTGTGTCTTTTTTTTTTTTTTTCCACCAGCATTCAGAAGGTTTAGAAACGTCTGTGAAGCCATATCGTGCTCCCATTGTTGGTAAGGCCTCTGTTTCTTCTGTGAGTTCTGCCTTTTCCTTCTTGCACAGGAAAGGAGCTTAAATTTAAATGTCCCGGGAGTCTGTGAAATAGGTCAGGCGCTGATGTAAACTGAGGTTCACATATCTCCTCAAAGGCAATTTCTCTTCCATGTTCCGATGGCCTTGAGGCTCTTCCCAAGGTATTCAGGGCTGCTGTGAACTCAGACCCAGGGGCATCGAATGAGCCAGGGGGTAGACCCAGAGTAATAACCACTTACCCACACTTCTCACTGCTTCCAGGATCAAACCCCTCAGCCCAGGGCCAGTAGATTCCAGACTGAAAACACATCTTGGTGGATCCAAGTCCCCAGTCATGTACAAATGTAAGCAGGCTGAATGAGTTTTATTTCTAATTATTTTTCCCCACCACGTCCCCGAATCTAGACGGTTGGCATACACAGTGTGCTTCCTACTTTCAGGTAAGTGCTGACGTACTCCAGTGAAACCATACTTTGTCGGTCTTGAAATGAGATGCAAGCATGTGTAAACTACCCCCTCTCCACCCCACCCTCCTCTCTAATTTTCCTTTGTTTGTGATATGAAGGGTTAATATAAAAATAGAAGTTCTCAAGGCATTATGGAGTACCTCTTTGGGTTCCCATGGAAACCAAGCAATGCAAATATGTGAAGAATTTTTTAACTTGGCCAAAAATTTCATCCTCCGAATATTTAGGGCCATTCTGCCTCATTGTTTAAGGACACATTTTAAAAAATATTTTTTNTATAAAAATAGAAGTTCTCAAGGCATTATGGAGTACCTCTTTGGGTTCCCATGGAAACCAAGCAATGCAAATATGTGAAGAATTTTTTAACTTGGCCAAAAATTTCATCCTCCGAATATTTAGGGCCATTCTGCCTCATTGTTTAAGGACACATTTTTAAAAATATTTTTCGAGAAATTATCTTTTCACCTGTCCCCCATCCTCCCTCACATATTAAACTACAAGATTATGTTTTTTTTTAAAGTATTCAACGAAAAGTGTCTCTTCCTGCCATTTCCAATACAAACCTTTGAGTGGTTTTTAAAAAAATTCTTTTTGAAACAAAGTTTTCCTCCCTAATCTCAGAAGGGGGGAAAAGGTTATTTCTTTCCTTCAATTTAAAGCAATTTGGAACAAGCTTGGTCACTACCCTTGAGCTGACAGTGATGACATCCCAATGGAATATCAGAAACATAAATATTTTGAGGGAGCGGAAACCTGAGTTAGGGCTGCCGTTTCCTGCTCCTTTGGCTGGTCTGATAAATTGCACTCGGTCAACAGAAACCTCTTCAGGCCATTGCTGCTGCAGCTGGAGAATAGAAAAGACACAAAATTAGGGCTTCTGTCACTGTCACTTGATTTCATTAAAGGGCATTAGTTCTCAGCAATTTGTACCAAGTGGCTCAGGCAGTTTGGATGTGGCAGGAAGTCTGGCAGCTCCCAGCTGGTGGTGAGGCTGGCGGGCGCATGAGCCTCTGGGCACACCTCCTCCTGCTGTCCTCTCTAGGCCCTGTGCTGTCCTGTGTGTCCCCCTGTTCTGTCTCGTCTGGTCCCCTGCCACTGCCCCGCGTGGTCCCTCTTGCCAACAGGGACCAGCCCCCAGCTGTGTTATGGCTCCTGGGGTTTTCCAGCCACCTCGTCCCCAGGAGAATGAGCCTCAGCCACAGATCATTTCATGACAGGGGGAGGGGTTACACCCTTTCNCCCTGCCACTGCCCCGCGTGGTCCCTCTTGCCAACAGGGACCAGCCCCCAGCTGTGTTATGGCTCCTGGGGTTTTCCAGCCACCTCGTCCCCAGGAGAATGAGCCTCAGCCACAGATCATTTCATGACGGGGGGAGGGGTTACACCCTTTCCAGGACTGACTCATACAGAGACAGGAAGGACCCCCAGTTCAGGGCAAGGCCTTGCTCAGCCTGCGACTCCACTCCTGCTCGGCACTTCCCGTCCCATATCACTTCCTTCCCCATTTCAGTTTCCTCCTGACAGCATCACCTACCCACTCGAATCCTCCCAGGTAACCAACCCTTGTCTCAGGCTCTGCGTCTTGAGAAACTGGGCTTCTGACGACCCTCCTCAGTGGATTTTTTAAGGTCAGGGATGAGGAATGCCTTCTGTTATGGGTTCAATGGTGGTTCCTCCTCCCTTCTGCTATTGAACATGCTGAAACCCTAACCCTGAGCACCTGTGAACATGCTCTCATTTGGGAGTAGGGCCTTGGCAGGTCACCAGGTTAAGATGGGGTCATTGAGGGGGGTCTGGTCCAATATGTCTGGTGTCCTCGGACCTCACAGCTTACTCAGGATCCTCTGACCCCTTTTCGACTAGGCCTCCACCTCGCTCCCCATCCTGTCCTTGGCTTGGCTGGCTCAGCTGTGGCAAGCGTTTGCTGAGTCAGTTTCACCAGAATCTCTACCCTTGGTGTCCCCTCTTATTCATTTTCTACTCACTGACCCCCTTGCTCTGCCCACTGGCTATAAATCCCCTGCTGTTTATGTTGTATTGGGGGCTGAGCTCAATCTCTGTCTCCTGTTGCAATAGTCTTGAATAGTGTCTTCCTCAGCATTTTAACAGGTATTGGAATAATTTTTTAACACCTTATAAAATGGGTGGTTTGAATAGAGACATGCGCACGGGGAGACAGACATGTGAAGATGGACTCAGGGATGGGGTGATGCATTCACAAGCCAAGGAATGTTACAGATTCCAGCAAACCACCAGCAGTGGGGAGAGAGGCGTGGACCAGTTTCTCCCTCTGAGTTTCTCCCTCTCTCTCCCAGGGCTGCAAAGAACCAGCCCTGCCGAGAGCTTGATCTCAGACTCTGTCTCATCTCCATCTCAGACTCTTAGCTTTCAGAACTGAGACACAGCAAATTTCTGTTGTTTAGGCCGCCCAGTCCTTGGCGCTTTGTTATGGTTGCCCCAGGAAAACAACACTCTATTTCCTTACATCCTTGGAATTCCCTGCCTCCCGATGCATTTTGCTCATCCTTCTGCAAACCCAGTGTGCTCCCGTGAAGGTGAGTCATAGGAGGTGGGCATGGAGGTTAGCACTGGTGCACTGTAAAGGTGGGGTCAGATGGGAGAGGAGAAAGCTTGCTCTCTAATCTGGGGCAAGGCCGGGGTGTCCTGTCTCAGGTGGGGTTCTCATGATTGCTGCCCTTCCCTTTGAGCTGTCACAACCTGGACTCGTGTGAGCTCCCAGAATGAGCGAGCCTGCCTGTGTCTGAGAGGAGATCCCCTGCTTGTCTTCACATTAACATTCTTCCCGTCGGAAAAGGCAGTGCTCTGTGTGATAAATTATCTCCAGGCCTTTTTAATGCACTTTTCCACGTGAACAACAATGTTCACTGGGTGTCAGTCATCAGGCAAACATAATTGGATCTGGAAAATGTTATATTGTGAGTTAAGTTGACTGATGGCGAAATGTCAGTTTTATTAACATTCTCCCTTCAGATGATAATTTTATATCTATAAGGATGAATGACAAAGGAGTTCCTGAATGTGTCAATTTTGGAATGATGGAGCCCTTTTAATAAACTCTGCTTTTTTTCTCATTCCTTGTTTTCAAATATTTCATCTCCATCCAAGGAATTGTTTCCATGATGTTGGCTGGTGATTGGACAAAAAGTCAACAGAGCAGGCTGTTTGGCTGAGAGCCAGTTTGGTGTACGTTCTGAAGGTGAAGCAGCTGTGGGCTGCCTGGCAGCAGCTAAGTGGGATGATCCTAAAGGGAAGTTGGAGAAGAGCCTAAAAGATGGCTCAGTGGTACCCAGATCAGCACCTGTGTCGATGGCACCCAGCACCACCCCTCACCAGCCTCATCTTCCCAGGAGGGTGTCCTCTTCAGCCAGAAGCTTTCAACAGTAGCTTGGCGTTGTCCTTCTCAGTTTGTGTGACAACCAGGAACAGGTCCCCTCTCACCTGGCCCCTGGAGACCCTTCTTTACTGAGTAATTCCCCACCTGCAGGTGCATCTCTGGAAACATCTTCCCTTCAGAGTGATTTGAGCCTGATTTCAAGGAAAGTCAGATCACAACACTCCTTGGCTTCTCTGGTTTCCAGGTTCTCCCAGAATGCTGCTGTCCTTCCCCTGGCCCACCAGACCCGCCCGCGTCACCCCTGCCTTCTTCTTGTGTTGTGGCTTGTCCTACTGTCCAGACTCTGAGCCTTTGCCTTTTCTGTTCCCCATCCCGGAGGTCTGCCACCAGAAGGTTCTCTGCTTCCTTCCTGGTTTTGTGGGTCAGTGTCCAAATGTTGCCACTGGACAGGCCTGCCCTGCCCCTGTCCCCATAGCTGCTCCTAGTTCCCCCACCTTGCTCTATCATTCTTGTCCTTGTTGTTTAGTTGCTAAGTCATGTCCAACTCTTTGCAACCCCATGAACTTCAGCACAACAGGCTTCCCTGTCCCGCAGTACCTCCCTGGGTTTGCTATCACTTTACCTAATCACCACAGAGACGTCTGTTAGCTTCAGCTGGGCTCTGGAGGTTCTTATAGAGAGATGGCCAAATCCACATGCCAAGACAATGACACCCATGCCCTCTTCTGAGAGGGGCTGGTTCAGTAATGAGGGGCCCCATGCACATTTCTAAGTCTGAAATATTGATGGAGTGTCACACACCCCGTAAAGAACTTGCCACAATCATGGCATATGTGTCGAAATGTTGGTAGGACAGAATGATCAGAAACCAAGCTTAGAAACAACCCCAGCCCCAGGCTTTCTTCCTGGCAAATTCCTAGGGCCCATCCAATCCTACAACTCTTGGTTCAGGTGCACAAGTGCCTCATCTCTCATGATGATCACACATGTGCCCCAGGGCCTCTCCAATTGCCAGGGAGGAGTCACCTACCATCTCTTTCAGTCCTCACATCCCTCACAGGTCAAGGGTGGTCTAACTCCCATTTCAGGCACGAGGGACTGGAAACAAGGGAGGGCGAGTGGTTTCTCTGATCTGGAGACAGTGTGGATACTGATCGAACTGACCTGGCTTGTTAGAAAGCACATGCTATTTGTATTATTATACTGTTTTATTTTGGCTCTGTGTGTTCTGAAGAAAGCTGCTTACACAGGTTAGAAAGGATGTCCTCTGAACGTACGACATATGTTTGGAAATATGGGGGATGCTGGGCTCCTTTAAACAGCTTTTGTCACAACGGGAGTCTGAAAGTACCACCCGCTTTTGAGAGTCCAAAGGCAGGGCTGAGATACTGTGACCAACTCTGGGTTCCAGCAATTCCCCCCTGCCATCCTGTCCTCTGTCTGTCAGCATGTCCTTCTGCTCACAAGACCAGGGACACAGACTTGCTTTGATGGATGAGATTTGCAAGGACATGACCAAAGAGGGCTTGAAATGTGTTGTGAAAGTGAAAGTCGCTCAGCTGTGTCCGACTCTTTGCAACCCCATGGACTATACAGTCCATGGAATTCTCCAGGCCAGAATACTGGAGTGGGTAGCCTTTCCTTTCTCCAAGGGGTTTTCCCAATCCAGAGATCAAACCCAGGTCTCCTGCATTGCAGGCAGATTCTTTATCAGCTGAGCCACCAGGGGAGCCCAAGAATACTGGAGTGGGTAGCCTATTCCTTTTCTGGCATATCTTCCCAACCCAGAAATTGAACTGGGATCTCCTGCATTGCAGGTGGATTCTTTACCAACTGAGCTATCAGGGAAGTCTCTTAGGTGAAAGTTGCTCAGTTGTGCTCAACTCTTTGTGACCCCATGGACTCTACCATCCATGGAATTCTCCACGCCCAAGTACTGGAGTGAGTAGCCATTCCCTTCTCAAGAGATCTTCCCAAACTAGGGATTGAACCCAGGACTCCTACATTGCAGGCAGATTCTTTACCAGCTGAGCCACCAGGAAAGCCCATGAAATGTGTTGTGAGGTTGGCTTCACCCTTTTCCACAAGAAAACCTCTTGGGCAGTTGCTAGTCCCAGAAGGATGGCAGGTACATGGCTCATGCCAACCAGCACAGAGCCCAGCCCAGCTGAGGTCTGCCTGGACCAAGCAAACTCTGGCTGCTGTGAACACTTGTGCCCAGCGAATGCACTGAGACCGAGTACCAGATGGTGGTCCATGTAGCATCTCATGGCTAACAGACTACTTTGAGCTCCTCTCTTTATTGATCAGGGAACCTTTGCTCTTTGAGCAGTCGTAGAACAGTCTTGGGGGGATGCTTACCATCCAACCTGGGAATCTGCCAGAAAAGGCATTCAGAGCATCCTGGAGGCATGTGTAGTTACCAATGGCAGGACTGGGGGATGTTTGCTGTGTGCCTCTTGCTCAGTTATGCCTTAAAAACCCACCTCTGTTGTTTTCACAGAAAAGGATAGAGATCTAGAGGCTAGAGGAGGCCACTGAGGATGCTTTCCCTGCCCAAGGGCAGGAGTGGTCCTTGACCAAGACATCATGCTCCAGGTCATAGCCTGTCAGAGAAGAGGTGGGCATTGTTCTCCAGCCAAGAGGAGCCCCTCAGGGTCACGGTCACCATTTCCCCCGCCCCAGGTTACAATGAATGGCCCTCGCCACGGGGCACGGGTAGCACTTAGCAAACCCCCATACACTTGGAATGCCGCCCCCCTAAGGGTGTGGTCAAATGTTCCTTCTCCATCAGACTCAGAGGGAACCATCTGTTCTAGGGTGATCTTGTGGCCTGTTCTTGGGACACAGATGCCCCATATAAATGACTCACATCTGCCTCTATAGGTCCCTCTTATTAAGTGTAAGATCCTTCCAAGTGACAGGTACTGCAGAGAAGAAATCCCAGTTGTCTCCAGGACCTTGAGACTTTTGCCCAGATTCTCAGTTTGGATGAAAAAAAAAAAAAAAAGAGAGAGAGAGAGTGAGAGAGCGAGAAAGAGAAGACCCATTTCAAGCTTGATGTAATCTGGAGTTCATGAAGCAGAAGTAACTGGCTTGTTCCAGAAGGGATCTCTTGAGCATGGCACAGACATTCCGAGGACACCCAGCCTGCCAGCGCCTTGATGGAGCTGGCCCCAGGAGTGAGGCATCCCTTGCTGCTCTTTTCAGAAGCCTGGGAGAACTGGGTCATCTCCTGCCACCATCCCCAGGATCCCTCATGTCTTCTCACTGCAGACCTGCCAGGCATGGGTCACCCTGACATCAGGATGTCCATCAGGGAGCAGTGCCTCCTGGTCCCAGGATGATCAGACCAAATTTATGGGCAAATCCTCATCCAGGAAAAGGCAAGTATTTCCTTACTTCTTCCAGGGTAAGAAATCGTGGAAGAGGCCCCAGTAACTCAGAGCAGATGAAGGGTGACCTGTGTAAATTGCGATCCGCCAGCACCCCCACTCTTTCTGCCATGTCCCTTCCAACTCAGAGGGAGGGAGTTTTTCAACCCTTCACATTCTTTCACCACCAGGCTTACTTGTCCTGGGCTTTGGAGAACAGCTGGTCGGATTAAAAGAGTAGGAAGTGGGGGGAGCTGGCTGCCTTTCTGCCTCCACCCATCAAGAGGCAGGGGAGAGGCCCCAGCACTTGGCATCGACCTTTCTTGCCTCAGTGAATTCCCAGGTGGTGCAGTGGTGAAAATCTGCCTGCCAATGCAGGAGACACAGGAGACTTGGTTTCGATCCCTGGGGTGGGAAGATCCTCTGGAAGAAGGGATGGCAACCCACTACAATATTCTTGCTTGGAGAACCCCAGGGACAGGGGAGCCTGGAGCTACAGTCCATGGTGTCACAGGGTCAGACACGACTAAGCATGCATAAATTCCTTCCCTCAAGTCAATGGCTGCAAGATAGGTCCCTCATCCTGAAAACAACCCAGAGATGTGAGCACAGCTGCCAGCCACTCCTCATCTTCACCCCCTTTTCAGATGTGATGAGACAGACCCCAAGAGAGTAAAGAAAAGGGCCTGAAAGAGTTTCAGTGAGACACAGCCTCACACAGAATCCAGGGAAGAGGCTTGTGTACTAAGAGCCTGACGAATGTTTGGTTTTTTGCTTTTTTCCCTTCAAAGTGAATCCTTTCTCTCTTAAGAAGATATGCCTAAGGCAAGTTAACCTTTTCTCAGTATATTTCCTGGGTGGGACCTGGAGTAGATAAGAACGTGTGGGTTACCCCCCATCCTCCACCACATAGGTAACACTGTGTGGAGACTGAGAAACGTAAACAGGAAACGCAAAGGTACAGAGAGAGAGGTGTCAGGTCCTCACTAGCCTTTAAGGGAGTGTAATAAATTTCATACATAAACCAGAGACCAGCAATGGCACCCCACAGGACAAATCCGGCCCTTGCCCTGCTTTTATAAATAAAGTTTTATTGAAACACAGCCATGCCCACTCATTTCTTTATTGCCTATGACTGCTTTCATACTGTAACAGCAGAGTTGAGCAGTTGCCACAGAGACCACTTGGCCTGACAAGCTTAAAACAGTTACCATCTTGTCTTTTCCAGAAAAAGTTGTTCATCCCTGATGTAAACAGATTCCTAAACAGAATTCCTGGATCTGAAGTGGACTTGCAAGATAATGCAGGTATCAGAAGGGCTTATCAACAAAGTAAGCTAACCCAAATTTTCACCATTAGCTCTCCTGGGCCGGGTGTTAGCATGTGAATATTACACATTTTATCTTTTCACTTCAGCATTTTCACCCTCTAAACATCTCTCAGGGGCAGCTAGGTACAAGTAAGGTAAAAGCAGTGGTGAGGAGAAATATGGGTTTGTTGAGTGCGTTTGAACATGCAAATTTATTTACAACAAGAAAATAAATCATGAACAATTACATAGTTTAAAAAGCTGACAAACACAAGAAACATCACAACTCTAGACCAATTGGGTAGTTATCTTTTTTAACTGCCTGATACAGCTCTGGCCTGGTGCCCCAATATCACAGTTCCCCATGGGGTGAATTGGTTCAGTGGGCAGCCAGAGAATTCTGAGACCCTTTTCTCTATAAGGACACCAGTATGCATGGGTTATACTGTGCTCCCACACCTCAAATTCATATGTTGATATTACTTGAAAATAGAGTTTTTACAGAAGTGATTAAGTTAAAAATAAGCTCATATGTGAGAAAAGTCTCAGTTACGTAGTCCTGTCTGACTTTGCTACCCCAGGGACTATAGCTTCCCAGACTCCTCTGTCCACGGAATTCTCTAGGTAGGAACACTAGAGTGTGTCTCCATTCCCTTCTAGGGGATCGTCCCAACCCAAGGATCAAAATCAGGTCTCCTGAATTGCAGGCAGATTCTTTACCATCTGAGCCACGAGGAAAGCCACAAAAATAAGGTAGTAAGGGTTGTTACAATGAAGGGTCATTATTGTTGTTCAGTTGCTTAATTGTTTCTGACTCTTTGCACCCCATGAACTGCAGCACNAGGGGATCGTCCCAACCCAAGGATCAAAATCAGGTCTCCTGCATTGCAGGCAGATTCTTTACCATCTGAGCCACGAGGAAAGCCACAAAAATAAGGTAGTAAGGGTTGTTACAATGAAGGGTCATTATTGTTGTTCAGTTGCTTAATTGTTTCTGACTCTTTGCACCCCATGAACTGCAGCACGCCAGGCTTCCCTGTCCTTCACCATCTCCCTGCGTTTGCTCAAACTCATTTCCATTGAGTCAGTGATGCTATCCAACCATTTCATCTTCTGCCGCCCCCTTCTCCTCCTTCCCTCAATGTTTCCCAGCATCAGCGTCTTTTCCAATGGGTCAGCTCTTCGTATCGGGTGGCCAAAGTAATGGAGATTCAGCTTCAACATCAGTCCTTCCAATGAACATTCAGGGTTGATTTGCTTTAAGATTGACTGGCTTGATCTCCTTGTAGCCCAAGGGATTCTCAAGTGTCTTCTCCAGCACCACAATTCGAAATCATCACTTCATTGGTGCTCAGCCTTCTTTATGATCCAACTCGCACATCCATACATGACTAATGGAAAAAACATAGCTTTGACTACAGACTGTTGTTGGCAAAGTGATGTCTCTGCTTTTTAATATGCTGTCTAGGTTTGTCATAGGTTTTTTTTTTTTTTTTTAACCAAGAGTGGGCTTAATCTGACTGATGTCTTTATAAGACAGAGACGAGGATGCAGACATATAGAGACGACCACGTGGGGACAGAAAGAGGAGGTGCTGTGTGTGGTGAGGACAGAGGAAGGAGGCCAAGGAGAGAGACCTTGGGAGAAACCAGCCCTGCCCACACCCAGATCTCAGATGTCCAGCCTCCAGGACTGGGAGAAAATAGCTGCTGTTTAAGCCACTCAGTCTGTGGTATTTTGTTATGGCAACTTGAGAAAACTAATATATTAGCAATAACTAAGCTATGGAACTGGAGGAGGGCATGGCAACCCACTCCAGTATTCTTGCCTAGAGAATCCCCATGGACAGAGGAGCCTGGCAGGCTACAGCCCATGGGATTACAAAGAGTCTGACACGTCTGAGCAACTAACTAATCACAGCACAAACTATGGAATCTCTTCCACTAAGAGAAACTAAAGGTCTCCCCAACCCAGCTTCCCCTTGGTGGGACCCCCAATGCCATGGCTACTCCATCAGTGCCCGGGCCAGGGGCTAAGGGTGTGTGACAGTGAACTTGAGTGGAAGGAGGCAGCCCCAAGAGAGCCTGAGGCTTTATGTTCATCGGCTTTCAGGCAAATCCACCAGCCGTCCCAGCCCAGAGGCGACATGGCTACCACACTTTCAGGAGGCTCTGGGCCCTGGCAGGAGCTAGTCTCTAGCAGACTATCATCACAGGACTCCTTGGTTCCTTCAAAGGCACCCAGAGGCCAGAGTGACACAAGCTGTACTTCTCAGCTCTCCGGACACAATCTCAGATCCCACCAGCTCTGACAACATACTTGCCTAAAGTCCTCAGGGCTCCCCGGAGAACCCTTTAATCTTGTCTGACATTCGCACATTTTATGGAATCCCCCAAAGATGCTGACTGATACAAAGCTCTGGCAGAATGATAAAAGCGTGAACGCTATTGTCTCTCTAAAATGAAGAAAGGAGAAAAAAAAGGTTAGAAAATAGAGAGTGAAAGAAAGGTCAGAAATCGAGGTGCACAGGGATAAAAATAACGACAGCCCACATATCTGCATTCTTCAGAGCATTTTCGAAGGCTAAGGGCATACACGCATTTCAGACAGCTTTGCTTACACTCACTAGGCTTGGGGAACTATCATAATAACTGGATAATGTAATCTCCATTCTACAGGCTTGGAGACATCAGATGACTGTTCACCGCTGGGCAGGGCTCATCCACAGACAGAGCGTTTTTCTTCCAAATGTTCTTCCAACATTTCCACTGCAGGCTCAGCGAGAGGTCCATGGGACAAATGAGCCAAGGGAAGAGGCAGGCAGGACCGAGGTCCAAAAACCAGCCACAGTGAGTCTGACTCTGGAACATGGAGGTTTAGGTCGGCACATTGAACAGGAGCCCCAGGACTGGACCCAAATAGAGATCCTTCACTGAGCAGGTTGTCAAATATCCTTTGGATCAGAGAGCTTAGTCTCACTGGTCCTCCATGCCATCTGCCTGACGACAGACTCATGCCACACCCTCCCTGGGCAATCTACAGCATCTAGAAGCCCATGTGTGTGTGCTCAGTGGCCCAGTCATGTCTGACTCTTTGCAAGCCCATGGACTGTAGCCCACCAGGCTCCTCTGTCCATGGGATTCTCCAGGCCAGAGCACTGGAGTGGGTTGCCATTTCCTACTCCAGGAGATCTTCCCAACCCAGAGAGCGAACCTGCATCTCCTGCTTGGCGGGCGGATTCTTTACCATTGAGCCACCTCGGAAGCCCCACCTAGAAGCCCACTACTCCCAAATACAGCCTGAAGACCACTCTGTCCATCTCAGAACACCAATGTCAGCATTGACTCTTTGGAAATTTCCTTGTGAATGACTCCCAGGCACCATGACCTCTCAACACCTCACCAAGTCCATAATGGGAGTCTCATTTCCCTCCAGTCCAGCATCATGCCCATAGCCTTCTTTTCCAGGGGGCTCTGCATTGGGAAATGACATCACTACTCAACAAGAGGCCCATTCAGACCCTGGAGGCTACCCTTGACCCCCCTGCCTCCCTTCTCCCATGCACCTGACTCATCTTCAGACCCTGCTGCTTTTACCTCCAATTCTGTCTCTATCATATTTAAACTTCTCTCATTTTCACAGTCACCCACAGTAACAAGTTTGATATTTGTCATTAAATAGACACAAATCCCTGCAAAACGCATCGCATCATTGATCAAGTGCTGTAAGTTTCCTTCTGCGCCTCCTTTCCCTTTAATTGCCAGTGTTTCGGGGTCTCTCGTTGCCATCTGCATGTCTTGCCTGTTGCCTATAGCTGGGGACGTTGCTTACCCTCTGCTTACACATCTCTTTCAGGATGAACAGTTAACTCAAACAGCCACCACAGATGAGTTCTGAATGAGAGGCTTTCTGCACACTCACGGGTAGATCTTAGACCTGGGCCAGGTTCTGAGATCTCACCCCTTGTGCTGAACAGTTTTGTCACAGAAGCCTCCTTCTCCATTGGTTCATTTGTCTTCTTTCTTGATTCCTAGAGTTTTATACATAGGCATATAAAAAAAGCAGGGGTGTAATTTTTCTGACAAAGAGCCATATAGTCAAATCTGTGGCTTTTCTAGTAGTTATGTATGGGTGTGAGAGTTGGACCATAAAGAAGGCTGAGTGCTGAAGAATTGATGCTTTCAAACTGTGGTGTTGGAGAAGACTCTTGAGAGTCCCCCAGATAGAAAGGAAATTAAGCCAGTCAATCCTAAAGGAAATTAACCCTGAATATTCACCGGAAGGACTAATCCTAAAACTGGAGCTCCAATACTTTGGCCATCTGGTGTGGAGAGCTCTCTGATGCTGGAAAGAATGAAGGCAGGTGGAAAAGGGGACAACAGAGGATGAGGTAGTTTGATGGCATCACTGGCTCAATGGACATGAATTTGAGCAAAATCTTAGAGGGAAGACTAGCATGATGCAGTCCATGAAGTCACAAAGATTCAGACATGACTTAGTGACTTGACAACAACAAATACATAGGCTGACTTTCATTGTTGGATGGTCACATGTGCTACGAGCTAGCATAGCCCATTTGGGTTGCTTGACAGAATCCCAGAGGCTTGGGTGACTTACAAAAAACAGGTGTTTATTTCTAATTTTTTAACAACAAAATTTAGTTATCTTTATGATCATCTTCCATGTCTTTTGTGGGATTTATTTTCAATACCTTGTGTTTTTTCCTACTGTAAATGATACTTTTAAAAAGTATTATATTTTGTTACCATTACTGTTGCTGAACTAAAAGCACGCTGCTAATTCTGAGGGTTGAACCAGGTATCCAGAAACTGTGTAGTGCTCTCTGATTTGTATTCTGAGCTGATCTCTGTTCTCCGGGGCTTTCTGCGCACTGCTCACAGTGGCTGTGAATAACGCTGGTTTTTGTTTCTCCTTTTCAGTCTGTGCAACGTTCATTTCTTTTTCGTGTCTTACTGTGCTGGTCAGGACCTCCAGCACAATGCTGAATACAAATGCACGTCCCTGTCTTGTTCCAGATTGTAAAGTGACTGTGCCTGACATGTCTCCATGAAGTGGGACTTTTGCCATATGTGTTCTAATAAACAGACTGGATCCCCAAATCTTCATCACCCACAGCAAACACACACACACACACACACACCCTCTTGATTCTGTGACCAGTACCCATATACCTGTCTGCTGCTGCTGCTGCCAAGTCGCTTCAGTCGTGTCCAACTCTGTGCGACCCCATAGATGGCAGCCATCAGGCTTCCCCATCCCTGGGATTCTCCAGGCAAGAACACTGAAGTGGGTTGCCATTTCCTTCTCCAATGCATGAAAGTGAAAAGTGAAAGTAAAGTCGCTCACTCGTGTCCGACTCTTAGCGACCCCATGGACCACAGCCTACCAGGCTCCTCCATCCATGGGATGTTCCAGGCAAGAGTATTGAGTGGGGTGCCATTGCCTTCTCAAAACCCATATACCCGTCTACATACACACAAATCTGAAATAGATACTGCCCCCAAATTCTACTTGTCCTGAGTTCATGTGACATTTTCTGTTCTGCTGTCTTCTGTTTTATCTTACTCCATCTTGTTCCATTCTGATAAATCCTGTTCTCTTCATTTGATGTGCTAAACTTAATAACTTAATATCTATGATGTTTTCTTTCACCAAAAAATGATCCCACAATCCTAAAATGCATGGCCACACTCAGTTGGAAAGCAACAGTGGCATTGCTTTAGAAGGTTTACAAGATGGAGAAATTCTCCCCTACTCATAGGAAATCTACCTAATTTTGTTGTTTAATTGTGGATGGAGTGAGTTGTGAAGTATGTGAGAGAGAGAGACTAAGGATGACTTCAGGGATCTGGTCCCATGTGCCTGAAAAGGTGGCCTTGTCACCTCTTGAGATGGGAGAAGGCAGAGGTCAGCAGATTCTCAAGTGGAGATGCAGCTGGATGGGGAAGCCATCCAGAAGCTGGAGTCTGGGGGCACTGGTCCTGGACTTTCCCTAAGCCTTTGTCCATTCACATGCCCTTCATTGTGTTAACCACATATGTGTTTCCCTGCAGGTTGTCGGCCCCTCCTGTAAGATCTCACATGTTCTGGGCCCTCATGGAAGGTGGAGTCCTCATGGGTCCTGGGGTGTTGACTGGACACTTGTCTCTGTCACAGGTTTGTATTACCTTGTGAGGGTCTTAGGATGGTGGGGGAAGGTCCCTCCAGAGCAGGCTGAGGTTTGCAGCTGTTGAATGTTCTAGAGGAATCACTAGATTGTGCTGATAAGCCCACACATTGGTATGCACAGTTCCAAGCTATTTGATGCTCAGACAGATTTTGGTTTGGGGTTTTGTTTCTGTCCTGAATTCTGGCAGAAGCATTTGAACTTCCTCATCTCTTCTCATGCAGCTAGGGACGCACATCATGACTGAAGCTGTAACAGTTGTGAGTTGCATTTTATTCAGGGGTCAGAACCGGGCTGGGTTCTCAGCCTTACCTGCTGTTGACACCTGGTGTTAAAGATCAAGGTCATGTTTATAATCCCACCTGCCCCTTCGCTTGCCCCCTCATCTGTCCCTTCACCTGTCCCCTCACCTGCCCACTTCATTCAGGAACACCACCACTCTGGTTTTTCATTCTCTTGTCATGCCTGAGACTAGGAGTGTTTCCTTTCTTTCTTGGAAGCTCAAATATGCACTTAAAATATATTTTGCTGTATTTAACCTAGCATATCTGGGTTATTTTACTACAGTCTGAATGTTTGTGTCCCCCTAAAATTCACGTGTTGTAGCCTCCCCACCCCCAAGGATGGTGATGTAAGGAGGTGAGGCCTCTGGGAGGAGCTTAGGCCATGAGGGTGGAGCCTCATGACTAGGACTGGTGTCCTATTAAAAAGACCTCAGAGATCTCCCACACCCCTTCCACGATATGAGGACATGGAGATAAGACAGCCATTTATGCACTGGGAAGCAGGGCTCATCAGACACTCAAATGGCCAGTGCCGTGATCTTGGACTTCCAGCCTCCAGAACCATGAGCAGTAAATTTCTGTGCTTTAGGAGCCCCCAGCCCAAGCCATGCTGTTACAGCAGCTGGAACAGACCAAGACACATTTGTTCTGCCACCTTGCCAGAATCACAAGTCTTCAGCACACTCTTCCTAGGCACAAACATGACTTTATCATTCCCATGTTTACAGTTTTTCTAAGTTTTCCCTTTGCCTTAAGATAAAGTCCCACTTCTTCACTTGGGCTCGCAGTGATCCCTTGGGTCCAGCCCTTGAATGCCCACACCCATGTGCAACCTCTGGTTCTCTCTCCCAGGACCTCCAAGTCCCTAGACATTCAATCTAGGGTCCTTCTGTTCTCTTTATTTAATAATTGAAATCACATTTTTTTTTTTAATTATGAAAGTGTAATAACACATTTACAGGAGACTTGGAAGATACAGAACAAAGTTACATATAATTCCACCATGTGAGTTGCTAGTTGTATCTGACTTTTGGCGATCCCATGGACTGTAGCCACCAGGCTCTTCAGCCCATGGGATTTCCCAGGCAAGAATACTGGAGTGGATAGCCATTCCCTTCTCCACTGTATATTACAATTATTTTTCTTTTAAGTAGATAAATTAAGATTTTTAGTTGGAGTTTCAATATCAGAATCTTAAAAATTAGTAGAATGAATTAGACAGAAAGGTAGAAGGATATAGTAGAACTGAAAAGCACTATGAACCAATTCAATATAATTAAGATTTATACAATTTTCTCATGACAGCCGGATACAAATTCTATTCAAGTTCCCAAAGACAATAAATCTGGAGACACTGGAACAAATCTGGCCATATAAAACAATTTGCAGACATTTCACGGTGACCAAGGGTCCTTCTTACCTGCTGCTCCTCACGCCTGCTCTTCCCTCCACGTCCGGCTCTTACCTCACCTCCTGGACCTGTGCCTCTGCCTGGCTGAGCCTGTTCCTCCCTCAGATCTCACCCGAGGTCCTATTTCTCAGGAAAACCACCCAGGTCCCCCCTAACTGCGAGCTTCCTGTATCCCTAGCTATATATCTACATCACACCCTATATTTTTTCCAGAGCACTTTGCACGCATTACTATTTAATGGTCATGCATAGGTGTAATAATTAGTGCTTTAACATCTGTCTGTAAACAGCCTGTGATAATTAGTGGTTTGAAGTCTGCCTCACCCACCAGACTTCAAGCTCCAGAAGGGTTAGGGTGTTTCACTTTTCATGAGATCCCATGCCTGGTGCTGTGGCTGCTGCTTCACAGAGTGGCGACTCATGGGTTGAATGTGTTTGTGTTTTGTTTTGTTTTGTTTGTAGACAAAAGAGATGAATGAAGCACAAAGCCAAGAGTGCCCTTTTCTTGCATAATATCTTTCCCTATATCATTGTCCACAGGTTTGAGTGGAAGATACTCAGGTGGGGAACAGATCAAAGCTTTATTGAGATAGAAGTCACATATCATAAAACACTTCCTTTTCATATTCTTTTTTTAAAAAATTGAAATATAGTTGATTTACTATATTGTGTTAGTTTCAGGCATAGAGCAAAATTATTCAATTACATATATATATGCACTCAGATTATTATATTTTTTCAGATTATTATTATATATTTTCAGATTATTTCTATTATAGGTTGTTACAAGATATTAAACATTGTTCTCTGAACCTTTGTTGAAAACACTCCCTTTTAAAGCATTTAAAAGTATATTACCAAAACTGTGTAATAGTCACCACTATTTAATTTTAGACTAGTTTTTTCACCCAGGAAGGAGCCCAGGACCCAGGAGCAATCATTCCCTATTCTCCCGGCAAATGCCAGTTAACTTTCTATTCCNTCAGCAAAGGCCAAAAGGAGACACCATGTGTCCGTCCACTTTCCAGAATCTCTCACTAGCATCCATCTTGGCTGAGTGATGCGTGCACCACCAGGAAAGACTCTGAATTAGAATGATTGGCCAAAGACCACCTGGAAACTAATCCCATCACCATAAAACCCGAGACTGCTCTCCACCCGGGTGCCCTTTCCCAATAAAATCTCTTGCTTGTATCAGCACATGTGTCTCGTCGGACAATTCATTTCCAAGTGTTAGAGAAGAGCCCAGTTTTGGGCCCTGGAAGGGGTCCCCCTTCCTGCAACTGTAGCTCCCTTTGCCTGGCAAAGCAATGAAGCTATTCTTCTCGACTTCACCCAAAGTCTGTCTCCGAGATTTAATTAAATGTTGGTGTACAGCGGCTGGATCTGGCAGGCATCACCCTTCAACCTACAGCTTAAGCTACACTAAGTGCTAATGGCCATTTGTGATCTAAGCAAACTACCTGTGCCTTCTTGCCTCAGTTTCCTCTCCTTCCAATTCAGATAGTTAACACCCCACCCCCATCCCTGAGTCTACCAGGAAGCTGCTGTCCTTGTCATGAGGGGAGATGACGCCAGGAAAGCACTTTGTGGTTTAAAAATATGCCACTCTGCACAGATTCAATGGGCTGCTGACTCCAAGGGGGCCCCAGGGAGGGGGTGCTGACAGGCCTCAGAGAGTTCAGTCCAAATGGGAACCGCTCGCTGTGCTTAAGCGCCCCTCCATTCCAACTGCTGCTAAAAGGAAAGTTTTTAGGATTCCTTTGTTCAAGCAGCAGGTTTGAATTTACCAAAGGCTGAATCTCCCTGCGGGAAACAGGGCTAATTGTGAAATGGTTTTGGAGTTAACTGTTCCGTTATCCTCAAAGAATGAGGCAGGATTTGCATTTGAAATATATCACCCTGTCCGCGACCGTGAAAGCTTGGAAGGGTTGGTTCGAAGCCTTCTGGGTTCTCATTGCTGTCTCCAGTAATTTTCCATCCCATGATGCTCCTCACCCGCTGAGGCTGGGAGAAGCTGTCTCCAGCCGGCTGGATATACTTGTAGGTCTAAAGAGAATTCTGGATTCAGAAATGGGAGGAAGAAAGCCAGACAAGAAATAAAGCTGCTTCATTACGTGCACACGAACTATCTGTGAAGAATTCTGAGTCTTTGGAGGTAGAAATCAATTTATGGAGAAAAAATAAAGTCCGCCCACAATCAAGTGGCATGCTCTGTTCATTTGGGATTGTATTTGCATGAAAAGCAAGCACCCCAATAGTTCTTCACGAAGTGCGCAGATTACTGATGGATTTGCATACTTTTCGTGCCTTCCATTTCACAGCATAAATTGCTTAATTAAGCCTTCGTCAATTTTTAAAAAAAATTTCTTTAAATGTTTTAAGCCACTCATTCTTTTTAAGGGGGCAAACAGCTAAACCTGGAAATGGAATAGTATCTGATATTGGCATTTCATCTATTGCCTATTACAATGAATGCCAGTTTCCCCTGCAGAAGGAAATTTAAAATGGAATTTATAGATGTTTTGAAGCTATGCAGGAGAAAACTTTTGCAAATCATATATCTGAGAAGGGGTTAATTTCCAAAATATACGAAGAACTCATGCAGCTAAACAGCAAATAATATTAGTGAATAATACTGTATTACACATCTGAACGTTGTTAAAAAGAAAATTTTCAGTGATCTCACAGAAGAGAAATTGCAATTATGTGATGTGATGGCAGTTTTAGCCAATGTTCTGATGGTTGACATCTTGTGAGATATAATTGCATCAAACCAATAGGTTGTATCCTTAAAGTTACACAGTGTTATATGTCAATTGTATTTTATAGCTAGGAACCTCCCACCCCGTCAAAATGCACAAGATTACACCATCTCTTGAAGGCTGGCCCACTGAGCTGCAGGCTAGTTCCTGAGCACAGCAGAGTCAACAGGTTGTGTACCAAGTAAGGGTACAATGCATGGATTTGAATCCACATCTTGAAGTGGGGCCTGCTATAGACTCAAGTGTCCCCCCCAAACCCAGATATTGCAAACCCAAGCCCCAGTGTGGTGGTATTAGGAGGTCGGGTTTCTGAGAGATGATTAAGTCATGAGGGTGGGTCCTTCACCATGGGATTAGTGCCCTAAGTAAACAGACCCAGGGAGAACTTCAGCCCTTCCTCCTGAGGACATATGACTAGACTAGCAGGTTCACGCCAGTCACTGACTTTGCTGGCACCTTGACCTTGGACTTGTAGCCTCCAGACTGTGAGCAGTAAATGTTTCACTACAAGCCGCCCAGACTGGGGGCTTCACAGTCGGCTCAGTGGTAAAGAATCCGCCTGCAGTGTAGGAGACCAGCTTCGATCCCTGGATACAACTCCAGTATTCTTGCCTGGGAAATCCCATAGACAGAGGAGCCTGGTGGGGACTACAGTCCATGGGGTGGCAGAGTCAGACACACCGAGCACACACATAAACACACATAGTCAATGATACTGTTACAGCCGCCTGAACAGACTGAGACGTTGACCTCTGCAAATCACCAGCTCCTCTGTGCCTCAGCTGAGACTCACTTGCCTCATGAGGATTCAACAGAGATCCACCTGTATAAGTGCTAAACAAGAGCCCTACTACTCACCAGACACTGTGCTGAATACGACCTTATTATTCCTCTGGATTCCACTGAACTCCCCACCCATAACAAAGCTTGAGGATGAGCAGTGCTAGGTTGATTCTTGTCCCCTGCACCCTGCCCCTCCAGCCTGGTGCACAGTAGGTCTTCAGTAACTTTGGTGCCATCTGAGTGCGCTGGGCAGGTTGTCCCACTTCAAACTCACTCAAGACTCACTCAGGAGCTTTGAGTCCAGCTCACTTAAGTCTCATTGGGGGTCAAAGCTCATGTAGGGAGGCATGGGTTGCTTCTTAGAAAGGGCTTAAAAACCATAAACTGGGGGACTTCCCTGGTGGTCCAATGGTTAAGACTTTACCCTTCCAATGCAGGGGGCATGGTTTCCATCCCTGGCCAGGAAACTAAGGCCCCACGTGCCATGTGGTGAGGCCAAAACATAAAAATAAAATTAAAAGATAAAAGAAATCATAAATTAGGGCTCCTCAGGCTGCTTCCTCCAGTCTGGAGCTGGTGTGATTAGTGCTGTCCATGGTAGAAGCTGAGCGCCTTTGCAGATAGTGGGTCTGTAAGCACCCTGAAGGAAGGACTTGTCCTTCTTCTCTTCTGTTTGTGGGTTTGCAGCCCCTAGAACCTTCCAGCAGGAGGCTGGACACACAGCACACACAGGCAGCATAATTATTAATTAGGTTGAGTTCCTCAACAGGTGGGAGGAGAGGGTGTGAGGGCTTAGGGACAGTAAGACAGGGGTGGGGGCCACCCTGGGGTCACATCAGAGCTGCAGGCTGACCCCAGAGCCCCCACTAACCTCTGCCACCTGACATGATGCCGTGAGGCGGCCAATGAGGGATGTGGGATGGTGGACCGGGCTCTGCCTGCCTCCATGCTCTGCCCACAAGCAAGTGACTCTCATGGTCTCCCTCTGACCAGTCCTCCTGTTCGTCCTTAACTGCCTGGTGAATACTCAGGCTCCCCAGGATTCAGGGTTCAGGCTCTGCTCTTCCCCACTCACCCATCTGTCCTCAGGTTTCAGTTATACAACAAACACTGACTACTAGGCCCCGAAATAGCCAGGAGCCAAGGCTCTTTACTCAGGGCCTGCTACAGCAAGGCGTTGGCCAGCAACTCCTTGTGTCTGGCAGAGGCTCAGAGGCAGGCAGGGGAGTTGGGGAGCTTTGAGGAGGATAAAGTGAAAGTTGGGGTGTGTCCTGGTGGGGGCTGTCGGCGGGGGAAGCTGGAGGCGGCCAAGGGAATAAAAGCATTTCTTGTGATGGAAAAGGGGAACACAATTTTTCTCTGGCTGGTCCTGAGCTGGAAGAGGGAGCAAAGATTAGGGAAACGGGCAACTACTGATCAAGTCCTGGCCATTTGGGCCTTATTGCCATGGAGGTCATGGTGGGCTTCCTGGACTGCATGCAGGTTGTGGGTCAGAGGTCAGAGTTCTGTTTCATCCACAGTCTGGCCATTGTCTGTACGATGTTCAGTCTCGTAGACTGCCCACAGATTTGAATGTCAGCCCTGCCTGAGCTTCTGCTGCCTCCAAGACACTTCTACTTGGATGCACCTGGAGGATGCACTCAGCATCTTCAGTCAGCCTCCTCCACCAGCTTCCCACCTTAACCACCCCCTACACTTGTCCCGGTCTCAGCAAAAAGTCCTGTGTCCTTCATTGCCCGCACACCAACACCCTCTCCAACCAAGCCCTGTAACACAGGCCCTGCTGACCCCGTCCCACATTGTCTGGCTCTCACCTCCTTTCCTGGCTCACTACCTCCACCATCATCCAGGAAGCTCATATCCCCTCTTACCTAGTCCTAGTCTCCCTGCCCCAGGCTGCTCCCCCAGCCTGGTCTCCGGATGCAGGCACCCTCCAAAGTACCAATTGATCATGCTACTGCCCCCTCCCACTCCTGCCCACACTTGGTATATCAGCACTTCAGAGCCTGCGGCTATGGATCAGAAACCAGAAAGTTCACCAGAATAGGTGCGGGGTGGGGGGTGGGGAGCAGGGCTTCCTTGACATTCTCCTTCCTGCCTGTCTAGATGTGGGTGATATGGGTGAGGCCTCTTGCTGTTCTAAGCAGCAGCATGAAAGTGACCCTCTGGGACCCCATTCCTCCATCACGTGGGCCCCACCCCTGCTCTGCTCTGGATACTCAGGAGGCTGCAGTGCAAGGGCCTTATTGGAAGTCTGCCTCCCAAGCTAGGCTGTGAGCTCCCTGCTTCGGGACCCCAGGGGAGCCCTGCTTACCACGGAAGCCTCAGCAGTCAGCATGGAATCTGCACAGGTATCTGCAGTGGGGGCTTGATAATCATTGGTTGAAGGAACAGAGCCAGCTTCCACCCTGACACACCTGCTAGGAGTGCACCCAGCACTGGGTGAAGTGCAATTAGTGCCTTGGGCAGGTAGCCATCGGCTTGTGCAGGCCTGGTGCTGAGAACACAACTCCCTACGCTGTGAGCAGCCCACTCAGCTGTGGCCACACTCTCACTGTCCGCCAGCAGAGCCAGGAGCAGCCACTGGTGAGACATCGAGGCCTGTGTTCCAGAGAAGGAAGGAAGGGCAGCAGTCTGGTAGAGAGCGGAGCCCCAGACTAGGATCAGCCTTTGCTTTGCCACAAGCTGGTGACACTCGTGATCTTGTCTGGCCCTGGCAGATCAGCTGCAAAGAGAGGGCAGCGGTGGCCCTACAGATGGGAGGGGAGGCTGAAACAAGTGTTGCTGAGTGTCTAACGTTTTGCTGTGCATGGGTTAGGTGCACTACCCCCCTTCTGGGTATAGACATTATCATTGTTTTGGTTTGTTTATTGAACTGAAATTCACATAAAGTAGAATTAACCGTTTCTGAGTGCACAAGTCTTGGTTTCAAGGGCACAGTTTCATTTAGTACTTTCACGAGGTTGGCAACCACCACCTCTGTCCTATCTCCAAAGCTTTTCATCCTCCAAAGGAAGCCTTTTCCCATCTGTGATCACTCCCCATTCCCCTCTCCTGAAGCCTCTGGCAACCACTAATTTTGTTTCTCTAAGGATTTAACTGTTCTGGAGGCTTCATGGAAATGGAGTCATTTAATGCAGGCCGTTTTGGACAGGTCTCCATCCCTGCAGAGACCCCAGTGTCCCTGGGGGCAGAAGGCACAGCAGGGTGATCTGTGTCCCATCTTCCTTCCCTCAGCTACAGTGCCCTCCCTGTTCCTTTGTGCATCACCTTGTGCATCACACGGCATTAAATAAAAGGCCACCCTATCTTAAAAGGGTGCTCCAGACTCCTCCTTCTCCCATCTTTCCTTTCTCAGCCAAGGAAGCTGAAGCTTTGAGTGCAGTGACATGCCTAAGGTCACCTGATTTCCTAGCAGCAGAGCTGGGAATGATTTCATGAGGGTGTCGGTCTCCAACTTGAGGTTCGACATTGCACTGGGTGTTTTCGCAAATTGTCTCATTTGGAACCTGCTTTGGGGGCTCCTTTCAGGTTCCTTTCCATAACGAGGCTGCTCCACAGACTGTCTAATCCCAGACAATGGTACCAAGGGTAATTTCTTGCCTGTGAATAGGTCCTAGGCTAGTCTACAGACAGCTCCTAGAGATTAGGACAGATTTTCTGAGGTCCCAGGAAAGAAACTGAGCTCCTGTAACAACTGCAGTCATCTATCAAATGTCCACCACTCTTTAATTGGTAATGACTGTGGGAACACAAGTCTTGACTATGAGAACATGAGTTTGAACATAGGTTCCATTCATCTAATGTGTAGTTTGCTATTAGAGTTGCTGCTGTTGTGGACAGCGTTGCAAGGGGGTAAGAGACTCGCTCACTGGAGGCACCACCTGCCAGGTGTGCTGCACTGGAAGGAGAAAAGGGGTTTCACCCCCTGGATGCCCTTGGAGGAGAAAGTTATTATAGCCCATTGCACATGAAGGAACCAAGCGCGAAGGTTCAGGGACTTACCCAGGTTCTCATATTCTGTACAAGGTGGAGCAGGGATTCAGATCTTTTCATTTCCAAAATCCTAGCCATTCACTAATCATTGTAATTCTCCCAAAGATAAAGATTATAATTTTGCATACTGTTTTGAAATCTACATTTGCATTTAACAAATATATCATGAATATTTTCCCATATATTTGAATATTATTCAAAACCACAATTTTTAAAAGTCACATAGTATTTCACTACATGGGTATAGTATAATTCATTTTACCCAGCCCCTATTCTTCAACCTTTATGTTGTTTCCAATTTTTCAGTGGTTGTAAATATTCCTTCAAGGAACATCCCAGGGAATAAATCTCTTTGCTTCTATGTGGTTATTTCCTTCACATAATATCTTGAAAGCAAAGATGCTGGGTCAAAGAGTATACCATTTTAAACTGTACACATATTTAGAAGGCTTACTTTTAATTTCTTATGATGATGACTATTTTCAAAACCTGCAAGAAATAATATATTGAATTAGTGTTTATTAAACCTGATATAATGGTAAATTAGACTTCTCTTTGCACTTGAATTCTAAGAGCAAATGGAGGCAGCAGAGATTAGCAAAATATACCAGTGGCTAAGGGACAAGAATGCTAATACAAGTCCAATTACTGTCATTGCTGATGGTTGATGTGCCTTATCTGAGGTGGTGAATGAGATTATGATGGTGATGATGCTTATGGTGAAGTTGATGATGTAATGGTGATAATGGGACTGATGATAGTGATGGTGATGATGCTTATGATGATGTTGATGATGTAATGGTGATAATGGGACTGATGATAGTGATGGTGATGATGCTTATGATGATGTTGATGATGTAATGGTGATAATGGGACTGATGATAGTGATGGTGATGATGCTTATGGTGAAATTGAGGATAACAATGGTGGTGCTGGTGGTGCTGGTAATGATGATGATGGTGATGATGACAATAACAAAACCACTTCAAGAGGTTTCAGCAAATACCAAACTTTAATACTCGAAGCTTCATGTCCATGTCTCATTTAACTCTCCCAGAAAACCTCTGGGATCCAAGAATATCGCCTCAGCATCCATTTCCCCCTTTTCCTTTCAGCAATAGAACTCTGCTGTGACAGTGTGATTTACAGTAAGGAATACGTACTTGGTCTTCATCCCAGATGCTGGCACAAAGCTCTTAAAATCCTGGGAATTTCCTGAGTGATGATCGCAATAAAGGTGTCTTTAATTATGTTAGTGAGGTGACTTGTGGAAAAGCACCTAAAGAAGGGGGTTGGTTGCCAAGGGAAACAACCTTAAGTGGAGAGTTGGAACTTTCAATCCCACCCCTGACCTCCCAGGAGGGGAGAAGGACTGGATGTTGAATTGATTGCCAATAACCAGTAATGTAATCAATCAATTATGCCTAAGTAATGAAACCTCCATAAAACCCCCAAAAGACTGGGTTTAGAGAGCATCTGGGTTGGTGAGAACCTCCCCATGCAGAAGGGTGGTGCCTCCTGGTTCCATGGAGACAGAAGCTCCCGCTTCAGGGACTCTTTTGGACCCCTGCCCTAGGTGCTTCTCCATCTGGCTGTTCATCTGTCTTTATAATAAACTGCTAAACATATGTAAATATTTCTTTGAGCTCTCTGATCTGCCTTAACATATTAATTGAACCCCAAGAGGGAGTCATGGGCTTCCCTGGTGGCTCAGTGATAAAGAACCCAACTGTCAATGCAGGAGACATGAGTTTGACCCCTGGATTGAGAAGATCCCCTGAAGAAGGAAATGGCAACCCACTCCATTATTCTTGCAGGGATAATCCCATGAACAGAGGAGCCTGGGGTCTATAGTCCATGGAGTTGCAAAGAGTTGGACATGACTGAGTGACTAAACAATGAAGAGGGGGTCATGGGGACCTCAGACTTATTGCCAGTTGGTCAGAAGCACTGGTGACAACCTGGATGGATGATTGGCATCTGCACAGGGGGTATCTTGAGGGATTGTTCCCTTCACCTGTGGGATCTGATGCTCTTCCAGGTAGATCATGTCAGAAGGGAATTAAACGTGCAGGACACCCAGTCGGCATCCACTGAGAATTGGAGAGTTGTTTGATGACACACTGGAGCAGCAAGCCCTGAGTTTTAACACGATGCTCTTCTGTCTGGCAAGATACTGTAGGCCCAGCCTCCCTTGCAGCTAAATTTGGCTGTTGGACTAAATCATCACCATGGAAAAGTGACCATAAATTAGGAAGACAAATCTGTATGTTTCCTCTGAAGGAAGCTGCTTGCCCTCCACTTGTTTTCCTTCCCCTTCCCACCTACTAAACTGTGATGAGCAGATGGTGAGTGAGCTTCAACCATGCTGGGGACAATTCTCATGCAGATTGTTGAGAACTAGGATGAAGAGACCCCAGTCCCTGAATAAAACCATCTACGTGCAATGGTTATGTGAGAAAACAAACAAACAAACAAACAAAGCATTTATCTTGTTGATGTCATTTCAGTTTGGGGCCTGCTTGTTGGAGTAGTTGAACCCCTTTTAAAGATGAAATAACTGAGGTTTGGCTAAGAACCCACGGCTAATAAGATCTGGGAGAAGGATTAAACTAAAACAGCTAGACTCCAGAATCCACTCTTTTGAGGTTTCCTCCAACAAATGTCCTAAACCCTCTCGGGTAAATGAGTCACGCCTCCCTGAGAAATTGATGAAAGAGTGGGCCAGATTCTAACCATTTTAGAACAGTTATTCTGGAAATATCAGTGAGGCCTCCTCACGGGAGAGAAGCAGGGCCAGATGGTTTGACAGAAATAAAAGGACAAGACTTGAAGTCTGTGTGAGTTCTTATAGCACCACCAACTTGGGGACATTATTGGGTTCCTCAGAGGATTCTGAGTTTTCCCTCCTTTAAAAAGGCTATAGCAACACTGTTTTAGAACTCCGAAGATTAAATAAAATAAAGTGGCTAAAGGGTTTAGAACAAAACCTGACATAGAAGAATAATTCAATAGTGTGTTTCTTCTGACAGGTACGACTTTTCTATCAAACCAGCTGCCTGCCTGTGAGTGCTTTCCATGTAACAAGACCACCCTCTGCGCTTGCCAAAGGTAAGTCTTGGAGACTGGTGCCCTGAGTCTCGACTGCCTTGCACTTGAGAAGGGTGAGGTCCAAACTGGCCAAGCAGAGACGTGATTCCCAGGGCCAGAATCACGGCACTCCAGCTGAGGCTGCTTCTCCAAGCCCTGGCCATGCCCAGCTAGAGATGGGCAGAGCTCAGGAACCAGGCTACGGACAGCTGCCTTGCAGCTTTCATCCTCTGAGAGGTTTGGCTACCCTTGAACTCCCTCCACATCCCACCAGCTCTCAAACCGAGCAGGGAATACATAAGGTGAACCGTCGAGGCCCTACCAGCCTGGTCCATCTTCATCCTTGGGTCCCAGGCCCTCAGGACTCTCAGACCCACTCAGAAAGAAGCTGCAGAACAATGAAGGGTGGTGGGGAGGAAAGGCCAGGGAGGAGACCATCCGGTTACCTTGTACTATTTCTTATCCAGTGTAAAACAGGAAATGTGCCCTCTGCTATCAGCCCAATTTAATTAAATGCTAGAAAAACAAAACTGGAGACAGGACAATTAAAGAACAATTTTGGAGATGGCTGAGTGGCAGGTGTTACTTTTAGCTGTTCACCAAGCAACCCGGATGCAGGGGCAGGGGCTTCATGGCCCAGGAAGTGAGGGGGGCGGTGAATCTGGCCCAGTCAAGCAGGGTGGCTCTCAGGATGTGTAGGAGGGGAGCCAGACATCGTCAAGCTTGAAGGCATGTATCCAGGAAGGGCAGAATGTTCCGGAGGGCAGGACAGATGCCAGGCAATTCTTTGCTTAGATCTAGCCCCAAGTCAGCCTGTTCTGAGGGAGGAAGGGCCAGGCAGGAGGTGGAGGCTGTGAGCGTGGGGCCCAGGGCAGCAGGTGCAGCCAGGCCAGCTGACCCAAGAGCATTTGCAAAGTCACTTGAGACCTGCAAAAAGGTGAATGGCTCCAAAATACGCAAAGAAAACTGTTCAGTCCATATGCGTGCATGCTAAGTAGCTTCAGTCATGTCTGACTGTGCAACCCTACAGACTGCAGCCCACCAGGCTCCTAAGTCCATGGGATTCTCCAGGCAAGAGTACTGGAGTGGGTCATTGTGCCTTCCTCCAGGGGATCTCCCTGACCCAGGGATCAAACCTATGTCTCTGATGTCTCCTGCATTGGCAGGCAAGTTCTTTACCACTAGCGCCACCTGGGAAGCTCCACAATCCATGTGAATGATACTTTAAAAGCCAAATTTGAAGTTTCCCCTGCAGAAAATGTGCAAAGCAAAATGCAGCAGGAGTGAATGAGAGCTGACTGGAGATCACACTTTGGATGCTGTGCATTAGAGCTGGGGCAGCGGGAGGGGTTCAGGCTGGAAGCAGCTTTGGGCTCCTGTCAAGAGATTTCCAGTACTTTGGCCACCTGATGCAAAGAGCTGACTCACTGGGAAAGACCCTGATATTGGGAAAGATGGAAGGCAGGAGGAGAAGGGGACAACAGAGGATGACATGGTGAGATAGCATCATCAACTCAATAGACATGCATTTGAACAAACTCTGGGAGATAGCGGAAGACAAGGGAGCCTGGTGTGCTGCAGTCCATGGGGTCACAAAGAGTCGCACACGACTTAGTGGCTGAACAAGAACTTTGGCTCTTGATTTTTGTTAAGAGATATAGTGACATATTTTAACCTTTCAGACTCACAGTATTCTCATCTGCAGAATGGAGATGATGAAGATGGTGAGAATATTTACAAACTGAACTGGGTAGACTCAAGTTCCTCGTAATGTCCATGGCTGGTTTTGACCCTGGGGAGCCCAGAGCCCACAGGACTGCCCCCAGGCATCTGTGCCTCAGGGACCTTCCAGTTTCCCTCTCATCTCCTCCAGGATGCCTTTTGGAAACAATGTCCTCTGACATTGGGGCATCCCCAAAACCCAGATGCCAGAGAACAGATGGTCCCACCAGCCTGGGGGCTTAAGTAAGTACCTCCCATGGTCATGATGTGAAAATAAACCATCAGCTGGAGAGAAGTCTGGTCCATGTGTTATCTTATTCCATTAAGAAGGTGACTGCAGGAACAGTTCCAGGAGGGCCACAGAAGGAAAGCAGAGGTGGCAACTCAAGGGGAGGCCGTGGTGTCTGCTGGTCAGGCTGCAGGCAAGGGCAGTACACCACCTGGACCCTGGGGTGGCTCCCAAACAAACAAACAGTGCCAGGTCAGCCCAGGATGCCATGCATATATTCAGGAGGAAAAAGTTCCCCCAGGCCGCTTGTGTTGGCTTCATCATTCTCTTGTTATCATCTGTTGACCCCTTTCTGATGAGGGCTGATGACAAAGTTTTGTGCCCACTCCAAGGACAGCCCACAGTTCAGGAATTAGCATCCAGGCCCCAGGGACCTGACCATGTGTGTCCCCGCTCTCATCAGTTGTGCCCTCTCCCCACCCAGCTAGTCTCCTCTCAGCTAGACCAGCCTCACCTCACTCAGTCCTCAACCTAGAAGGTTTCATCCCACCCCACCCCCCTCCTATCAGCTCATAAAATTATTCCAGCAAGACACTAGCATCCCCCTGATGGTACAAGGGACCCCTGCCCTCTGACCACTATGAAGTCTGCTCCCATAGCCCCTGCTGGTTCCCTCTACTCCCGAGTACAACCCTGGTGTCCCCGAAAGTGGGACAGCGTCTGCTCTCCCAGACCCTGAGTACCTGTGACTAACAACTGCTGATCATCTCATCANTCCCATTATGGTTTATCACAGGGTGTTGAATATAGTTCCCTGTGCTCTATAGTAGGGCCTTGTTTTTTCTTCTATATATAATAGTTTGCACCTACTAACCACAAACTCCCAGGCCATCCTCCACCACTTGGCAACCACCGATCTGTTCTCTATGTCTGTGAGTCTGTTTCGCAGATAAGTTTTTTTATTTATGCCATCTTTTAGATTCCACATATAAGTGATAGCATATGGTATTTGTCTTTCTCTGAGTTACTTCAGTCGGTATGATCATCTCTAGGTCCATCCGTGTTTTTGTCAGTTTAATTCAATTCAGTTCAGTCTCTCAGTTGTGTTCGACTCTTTGCAAACCCATGGATTGCAGCGGGACAGGTTTCCCTGTCCTTCACCATCTCCCGGAGCTTGCTCAAACTCATGTCTCTTGCGTCTTTGATGCTATCCAACCATCTCATCTTCTGTCTCATCCTCTGTGTTTTTATAAATGGCATTATTTCATTCTTTGTTATTGCTGAGTAGTATTTTATTGTGTGTGTGTGTGTGTATGTGTGTGTGTGCGCGCGCGTGCGCTCTTGCTAGGCTGCTTCAGTTGTGTCTGACTGTGTGCAACCCTTTGGACTGTAGCCCACCAGGCTTCCCTGTCCACAAGATTCTCCAGGGAAGAATACTGGAGTAGGTTGCCATGCCCTCCTCAAAGTGATCTTCCTGGCCCAGGGATTTACATCTCTTGCATTGACAGGCAGGTTCTTTACCACTAGCACCACCTGGGAAGCTTATAACACATACATGTATGTATATATGTATGTATGTGTATATATATATATATATATATGCCATTGTCCTCACAAATGCTTAAATATATACATGTAAATGGAAGGAATGATGCTAAAGCTGAAACTCCAATACTTTGGCCACCTCCTGTGAAGAGTTGACTCATTGGAAAAGACTCTGCTGCTGGAGGGATTGGGAGCAGGAGGAGAAGGGGACGACAGAGGATGAGATGGCTGGATGGCATCACTGACTCAATGCACGTGAGTCTGAGTGAACTCCGGGAGTTGGTGATGGACAGGGAAGCCTGGCGTGCTGCAATTCGTGGGGTCGCAAAGAGTCAGACACGACTGCGCGACTGAACTGCACTGAGCTAAAATGCTACATAATATACTCAAAAAGATGGCTGAAGACGCGGCCTATGTGCCCTACCTCTCTACCTGCTCATCTGTCGCTGTGCATTCAGGTTGTCTCCATGTCTCTCACTGTGAACAGCGCTGCAGTGAACATGTCCTTTCGGAAGTAGAATTTCGTCTCGATATATGCCCAGGAGTGGGATTGCTGGATCATATGGCAGTTCTATTCTTAGCTTTTTGAGGAACCTCTGGACTGTTTTCCATAGCGGCTGCACCAACTTGCACTCTTATCAATGGCGTAGGAGAGTTCCCTTTTTTCTACGCTGTCTCCAGCTTGTGTTATTTGTAGACTTTTTGATGACGGCCCTTCTGACCAGTGTGAGGGGCTATTTCATCGTGGTTTTGACTTGATTTCTCTGATAATTAGCCATGTGAAGGATCTTTTCATGTGTTTGTTGTCCACCTGTATTTCTTCTTTGGAAAATAGTCTTAAAATTATTTTTTAATTGACTAAATTTGACATTAATATTATGTAAAGTGTACATGTTACTTTGATATATTTATATACAGTAATATGATTGCCAGTGTGGTTGGATTTATCATGTTACATGATTACAGTACAATTTTATTGTGTGAAATCATTATACTGTGTGCTTGATCCTGATGCTTATTTACTATACAAGTTTGTGCCCTTAAATACCATCAGTCTTATTCATACCCTCCCCTATCCCCTGGGGACCACTGTTGCCATCTCTGTTTTTTTTTTAACAGGTTTGCCTTTTTATCTAATTTTTTAATTTTTATTTTTTGCCATGTAGCATACAGGACCTTAGTTCCCCAACCGAGGACCAAACCCACTCCTCTTACATTGAAAGCTCGGAGTCTTAATCACTGGACCACCAGAGAAGCCCCAGGTATACCTTTTTTAGATCCCACATATAAGGAATATCATACAGTGTTCATCTTTGTCTTATTTATCTCACTCAGGGTAAAGTATCCAAGTCCATTCCAGTCGTGGGAAGATGCCCTCCTTTTCTTATGGCTGAATAACATACCACATCGTTTTATCTTTTCATCCATGGCTGGGCATTTGGGCTATTTCCATATCTTGGCTATTGTGAATAGTGTTGCAATAAACACGGGGTGCCGATAGCTGATGGAAATCCTGTTTTCATTCCCTTTGAGTTCAGTGGGAAATGGGATCGCTGGATTGTATAGCAGATATCTTTCTGTGTTTCTGAGGAAATTTCATACTGTTTGCCACAGTGGCTGGACCAATTTACATTCCCACCAGTGGTGTACATGTATTCCCTTTCCTCCACATTCTTGCCAGCCACCTGTTGTCTCTTGTCTTCTTGACAATGGCCATCCTGACAGGTGTGAAGTTGATGATACTGAACATCTTGTCAGGTGCCTCTTGGCCATTTTAATGTGCTCTTCTGTCCTTTTTTCCTACACAAAATGCAGGCCCAGTGCTGACTTTCTTCACACTGCCTGTGAATGAAAAAATTCAAATGCTAACCCATACACTCTGTGTCTGTAGAGCTGGGTTCTTCATGGTGAGTTGAGGGGAAGGTTCTGGAAACCATGAACACTGCTTCTCTGCTCAGACCCTGCTGCTCCGTACAGGGGACTTGTTGAGGAGATGAGCATTTGTGAGGGCAATGACCAAGGACAGCAGAGCAGCATGTTACCCGGTCCTGTCTGCCGCTCTGCACACTCAGGCCTGGACTAACAGAGTCCCCTCCCCTTCTCGTCCTTCCAGCACCCCTAACCTGTTCTGCTCGTGTTGAATAGAAGGAAGCAGCAGAAGAGGTGCCAGTTAGCTGGCCACAGATTTGCTTAAGGAAGAGCACTGGGCATGTGGTCAGGGTCCTGGCTTCCCAGGGGCAGTGAGCAGAGAAGGACAGATAGATCCATCTCCAGGGCAAGGGTGGGGGTGGTTCAGAGAATCACTGACTCTTTCAATGCACACTGACTCTACCTCCAGGAAGGATCCTTCCTTGAGCCCCCCTGTCCTGGCCAGGGATCCCCATCCAGGAGGGCTTAGGGGACACCTCAGCTTCCTTCCCAGCTCCATTCCTGGAGGGACTGCTGCAGAGACCACAGCAGGCTGTCAATGTTGGCATCACTCCAAACCTGCCTCATCATGGTGAAAGGAGATCCAAGAGCAGGGAGTCAGATCTCAGCCCTTTCCGGGCTGTATCCCTGACCTGGGATCTTGGACAGCATCAGGTCCAAGAGTGAGTGACTCAAACCAAAGTGCCAGCTGCTCTCCCTGGAGCAGAGAGCTAACCTTCCAACTCATGGCCTGTCCTGCCCTCTGTGTTGATGTCCGCAGCTCTCCATCCACCTGGTGGTCCCAGGTGATGTCCAGGACATGGTCAAAAGGAGAGACATGTGTCTTTGGGAGCTGATGCTTTGTTGGGATTTACAGTGACATTCTGATCTTGTTAGGAGAAAGAGTCCCTTCCCCCTACATTGGCGTTCTAACCCCCAGAACCTTGGAGGCAGAGCCTTTAGAGATGGAATTAAGCTAAGAAGTTAAGCGGAAGGTTCCTAATACAGTAGGGTTGCTGTTTTATTGTTTAGTCCCTAAGTCATGTCCAACTCTTCAGACTCCATGAATTGTAGCAGCACAGCAGGCTTCCCTGTCCTTCACCATCTCCTGGAGCTTGCTCAAACTCATGTCCATTGAGTCAACGATGCCATCCAACCATCTCGTCCTTTGTTGTCCCCTTCTCCTCCTGCCTTCAGTCTTTCCCAGCATCAAGGTCCTTTCCAATGAGATGTCTCTTTGCATCAGGTGGTCAAAGTATTGCAGCTTCAGCTTCAGCATCAGTCCTTCCAATGAATATTCAGGATTGGGTTCCTTTAGGATTGCCTGATTTGATCTCCTTGCTGTCCAAGGGACTATCAGGAGTCTTTTCCAATACCACAATTTGAAACCATCAGTTCTTTGGCACTCAGCCTTCTTTATGGTCCAACTCTCACATCTGTACACGACTACTGGAAAAACCATAGATTTGACTATCTGGACCTTTGTCAGAAAAATGATGTCTCTGATATTTAATATTCTCTCCATGTTTGTTGTAGCCTTTCTTCCAAGGAGCAAGTGTATTTTAATTTCCAGGCTGCAGTCACCATCCACAGTGATTTTGGAGTCCAGGAAAATAAAATCTGTCACTGTTTCCACTGTTACCCCATCTATTTGCCATGAAGTGATGGGATCAGATTATGTGTCCTTATAAAATGAGGAGATGGGATCAGATTATGTGTCCTTATAAAATGAGGAGATCAGGACACAGACACACATATAGGGATTATGATGTGAGTAGACGGGGAGAAGACAGCTGTCCCCAAGCCCAAGAGAGAGGCCTTAGGGGAAACCAGCCCTGCTCTTACCTGGATCTCAGAGCCCAGCTTCTGGGATGGGGAGAGGACAAATCCTGTTGTTGGAGCTGTCTGCTCTCTGATGCTTTGCTAACCCAGACTGAGCTGATTAGTGCAGGATGTGGACAGAGGCCCTAAGGCTCTTGAGGGAAAACCACTGGAAAAGTGAATACACCCCACTGAAGTAGAGTCACCCATGAGCTTGAGGCTCTGACAGGGAGCACAGAGGGGAGGGAGGTGTGCAGAAATAGGACCCATTTACCACCTCCATCTGGGAGGCCACAGTGCTGTTTAGCGTGGTCAGCTTCGCTTCTTATGGGTCCAGGAAACTTGAAGTCATTCATCAGAGTGGCACAAACCAGCCCTGGTGTTTGCATTTTGACTAACGCCTGACACTGGAGGTGAATGTGACAGTGCATAGGCATCTAGCTCTTGGAGGCCTGGCTGGAAGCACTGGGTTCTGCATCTATGGATTATCTGGGGGACGGGGGAGGGAGACAAGAGATGGAACCTCAGTTGTTTGGAGAACAGGGATGGCAGGGTTACAATGTTGACCCCGATTGTCACTTTAATATGTGATGTGGTTTTCAACCCCATCAAAGAAGTGGAGGGGAGGAGGGGGGAATAAAGAAATTGTGAGACGCAGACCCAATCTGCTTTCATGACACTGTGTTTCTGATTATAAATGCCGGCTCCTCGCTGCTTCATGGTCTGTAGACGTGTGATTCCAGTTTCTGCCTCTGTCTTCAAATGAGCATCTTCCCTGTGTGTGCATCTTTTCTCTTCTAAAAGGATCAGAGGTAAAATTGGGGC
The DNA here is from genome assembly GCA_006410615.1 of Neotragus moschatus. Taxonomy (NCBI): domain Eukaryota; kingdom Metazoa; phylum Chordata; class Mammalia; order Artiodactyla; family Bovidae; genus Neotragus; species Neotragus moschatus. Next base: position 546,551 of record SJYA01002443.1, on the reverse strand, counting down.
TCAGCCTAATTTTCTGTGGGCTTCTGGGGCAGCTCAGTAGTAAAGAATCTGCCTGCCAGTGCAGGAGATGCAGGAAGCACAAGTTCGATCTCTGGGTCAGGAAGCTCCCCCCTGGAGAAGGAAATGACAACCCTATCCCAGTACTCTTGCCTGGGACGTCCCATGGACAGAGGAGCCTGGCAGGCTACATTTCTTGGGGTCACAGAGAGTTGGACATGACTGAGTGACTGAGCAGTCACCCACTAATCCCATATGACCTCATCTTAACTTGATGGCCTCTGCGAAGACTGCTGTATCCATGCCAGGTTCATTCACAGGGACTGGGAGCCAGGACTGTAAGCAGCCCTGAAACCTCACAGGTGTATTTTAATTTTGCCTTTATACCAGGTGACCCATGCTTCTCTAACCTGTGGCCCTCGCTTACATTTCAAGTCATTTGATCACACAATGCTTTGCCTAACCTGTTGATTCTTTTCTGAGATGAAAGAAGTAAGGATAAAGAATAAGTAATTAATGGACGACTTGACCTTCTCCCCCTGCTTCCCTTTTGGTGATCCTTTGAGCAAACCCACAAATAAGAAAGCATTGAAAGCAAGATCCCAAGAAGCCAACCAGACTGCCCGTGGGGACAGATGGTGGAGATTCTGACCCCCTCCTCAAATGATTAAGGGAAACAAGCTTCCCTTTTCTCCCTTTAAAAACTCTCACTGTCAGGCAGAATCTTGGAGTTGGTTCTTGGACATGAATCCACCATCTCTACCACATCCCTGGCCTCCTGAATAAAGCAACCTTTCCTTTTCCAACCAATGCTTATCTCCCAAATATTGGCTTTCAAGGGGTGCGCAGCCAAACCTGACTGCAGTAACGGGACTTCACCATAGGTTTTGTAGTTGTTCAGTCACTCAGTTGTGTCCGACTCTTTGCAACCCCCTGGACTGCACGCCAGGCTTCCCTACGATGGCTTCCCAACAATGGCTTCACCATCTCCTGGAGCTTGCTCAAACTCATGTCCATTGAGTTGGTGATGCCATCCAACCATCTTGTCCCCTGTCATTCCCTTTTCTTCCTGCCCTCAATCTTTCCCAGCATTAGGGTATTATTTTAAAGAGTTGGCTCTTCACATCAGGGAGCCAAAGTATTGGAGCTTCAGCTTCAGCATCAGTCCTTCCAATGAATATTCAGGGTTAATTTCTTTTAGAATTGACTGGTTTGATCTCCTCACAGTCCAAGGGACTCTGAAGGCTCTTCTCCAGCATCACAATTTGAAAGCATCAATTCTTCGGTGCTCAGCCTTCTTTGTGGTCCAATTCTCACATCAATACATGACTACTGAAAAAGCCATAGCTTTGACATATGGACCTTTGTTGGCAAAATAATGTCTCTTCTTTTTAATATGCTGTCTAGGTTTGTCATAGCTTTATTCCAAGGAGCAAGCATCTTTTATGGCTGCAGTCACTATCTGCAGTGATTTTGGAGTCCCCCAAAATAAAATCTGCCACTGTTTCCACTGTCTCCTTATCTATCTGCCATTAAGTGAGGGGACCAGATGCCATGATCTTAGTTTTTTGAATGCTGAGTTTTTAGCCGGATCTTTCAGTCTCCTCTCCTTCACCTTCATCAAGAGGCTCCTTAGTTTCTCTTTGCTTTTTGCCATAAGGGTGGTATCATCTACATTTCTGAGGTTATCGATATTTCTCTCATCAGTCTTGATTCCAGCTTGTGCTTCATTCAGCCCAGTATTTGTCATGGTGTACTCTGCATATAAGTTAAATAAGCAGGGTGACAATATACAGCCTTGCTGCAGTCCTTTCCCAGTTTTGAACCAGTCAGTTGTTCCATTAGAACCAATAGTTTCTAGCTATTGCTTTTTGACGTGCACACAGATTGCTCAGGAGGCAGGTAAGATGGTCTGGTATTCCCATCACTTGAAGATTTTTCCACATTTTGTTGTGATCCACACAGTCAAAGACTTTAATGTAGTCTATGAAGCAGAAATAGAAGTTTTTCTGGAATTCTCTTGCTTTTTTGATGATCCAATGGATGTTGGCAATTTGATCTCTGCTTTCTGTGCCTGTTCTAAATCCAGCTTGAATATATGGAATGTTCTTGGTTCACCTACTGGTGAAGCCTAGCTTGGAGAATTTTGAGCATTACTTTGCTAGCTAGCATGTGAGATGAGTGCAATTGTGCAGTAGTCTGAGCATTCTTTGGCATTGCCTTTCTTTGGGATTGGAATGGAAACTGACCTTTTCTAGTCCTGTGACCACTGCTAAGTTTTCCAAATCTGCTGGCATATTGAGTGCAACACTTTCACAGCATCATATTTTAAGATTTGAAATAGCTCAACTGGAATTCCATCACCTCCACTAGCTTTGTTTATGGTGATTCTTCCTAAGGCCCACTTGACTTCTCATTCCAGTATNCTAGTCCTGTGACCACTGCTAAGTTTTCCAAATCTGCTGGCATATTGAGTGCAACACTTTCACAGCATCATATTTTAAGATTTGAAATAGCTCAACTGGAATTCCATCACCTCCACTAGCTTTGTTTATGGTGATTCTTCCTAAGGCCCACTTGACTTCTCATTCCAGTATGCCTGGCTCTAGGTGAGTGACTATACCATAGTGATTATCTGGGTCATTAAGATCTCTTCTGTATACTTCTGTGTATTCTTGCCTCCTCTTCTTAATATCTTCTGCTTCTGTTAGATCCATACCATTTCTGTCCGTTATTGTGCCCATCTTTGCATGAAATGCTCCCTTTGTATCTCT
>SJYA01002443.1:432824-543745 GCA_006410615.1 Neotragus moschatus | reverse complement strand
ATATATATATATATATATATATATATGCATGTGTGTGTGTGTGTGTGTGTGTGTAGCCAAATCATACAACAGGAATTAGCACCATTGTAAATCAACCATGAAAAGTGTTAGTCCTTCAGTCATGTACACTCTTTGTGACCCCATGGACTGTATAGCCTGCCAGGTTCCTCTGTCCATGGGATTTCCCAGGCAAAAATACTGGAGTGGGTTGCCATTTCTTTCTTCAGAGGATCTTCCCAACCCAGGGATCAAACCTGGGTCTCCTGCATTACACACAGATTCTTTACTGTCTGGGCCACTAGGGACCATCTCATAAGCTCAATAAAAACGAGTAAAGAAGAAAAAAAGGAAAGAAACACCTCTACCAGCTGATCAGCTGCCCTCCTCAACCATGTGCCTTCCCATGATCCAGAGTGAGGAACCAGAAACGCTGACCCCAGAATGATATGAGCTCATCCTCAGGGAAGCTTCCTAGACCCCATGTGGTTAGGGGCCCCTCCCTCAACCAAATCTGTCCCCCTCCCCCGTGGCCAGTGAATGTGACTCAACAAACATGTACCATTTTTACCCTGAAAGTCGTCAGCTGGCCCTGAGTGCCCTTCTCCATCTCCGTCTTTGTGATTATGAGATGAATTGCTTCTGATTTGGGAGTAATTGTCCTAATCTGTGCACCCACCCCCGGATCATTTCTCCATCCTAGACTCTGGAGCCCATCCAGCCATTGTGATTAATCTGGCTCAGTGAGTCATATAACCTACACCCTGTGGGGACAAGCACCCCGTGGGGACCCTCATGAATGTCTAAGTCACGTCAATTCTGTTTCCATTCTAGCTGGGCACTAACCACCCAGAGTTAGTGCAGACCCCACAGGTTCAGGGCTCAGGCCTCCATCAGAATGCCCCCACTTCAGACCAGCCCTACTGCAGACCAGCTGCACTTCAGGGGTCCCCAAGCTGCTCTCATTCCTGGCTGATTGGCTATAGATTTAGGGGTTCCCATGACGCTCATGGGCTTCCCTGATGGCTCAGCGATAATCTGTCTGCCAGTGTAGGAGACATGGGTTCAGTCCCCGGGTCGGGAAGATTTCCTGGAGAAGGAAATGGCTACCCACTTCAATATTCTTGCCTGGAGACCTGCACTGACAGGGGAGCCTGGCAGGTTACAGCCATGGGGTTGCAAATGAGTAGGACATGACCTAGTGACTAAACAATAGCAACAAAATGACTCTCGTGTTGGAAAATTTACCATGATGACTCACAGAGCTCAAAGAGTGGAAGAAGAATTTTCCTATCACCAGACTGTAGGTTTTCACCCATCACTCTGAATCACTTATGATAATAGTTTTACCGTAGCTTGCTGTTGTTCAGTCGCTCAGTCATGTCTGACTCTTTGCAATCCATTGGACTGCATGCCAGGCTCCTCTGTCGTCCATTATCTCCCAGTGTTTGCCTGGGTTCATGTCCATTGAGTCAGTGATGCTATCTAATTATCTAATTATCTCATCCTCTGTCATCCTCTTCATTTGCCTTTAATCTGTCCCAGCATCAGAGTCTTTTTCCAATGAGTCGACTCTTCACACAGGTGGCCAAAGTATTGGAGCTTTAGCATCAGTCTTCCAATGAATATTCAGGGTTGATTTCCTTTAAGATTGATTGGTTTGATCTCCTTGCTGTCCAAGGAACTCCCAAGAGTCTTCTCCAGGACCACAGTGTAGGTGAAGTCACTCAGTTGTGTCCAATTCTTTGTGACCCCATGGACTGTAGCCTGCAAAGCTCCTCCATCCATAGGATTTCCCAGGCAAGAACACTGGAGTGGGTTTCCATTTCCTTCTCCAGGGGATCTTCCCCCACCCAGGGATCAAAGCCTGGTCTCCTGCATTGCAGGCAGACTCTTTACCATCTGAGCCACTAGGGAATCCCCACATAGAAACAGCCAAATGAAGAGACACAGAGGGTGAGGTCTGAGAAGGTCCAAAACACAGAGCTCCTGATACTGGGCCTGATTCTGTGCCTCCACAGAATCAGAGGGTATCACCCTCTTGTCATATCGGTGAAGATGCATCAAGCTTTGATATCGAGGGCTTTTAATGGGGTTTCATTGCACAAGCTGATTGATTGAATCACTGACTACGTAACATAACTCAGTCTCCAGTCTCCTTCACCTCCTCTGAAATCACTCCCCTCAAAGCTCCAAACCTCTCATCTCATGGTTGGCCTTCCTGTGACCAGCCCTTATCTGGAGCCATCTCATTTCTTTGCATAAACTCAGGTGTGACCCTAGAGGGTTGTAAATAACAGACACTTCAGTTACTGGGGAAATTCCAAGGATTAATCTCCCACTTGGGAACCAGGGACAAAGACCAATCAAACACTTTATCACACAATATCTTGTTAGAAATGTGACTGTAGAACAAAATTACTGGATGTGGATACAGCTTTTGGAAACAGCGCTGGAACTTTGTTGTTACTGTTTAGTCACTAAGTCGTGTCTGACTCTTGGACTCTAGCCCTCCAGGCCCCTCTGTCCATGGGATTTCCTGGGCAAGAACACTGGACNTATCTGGAGCCATCTCATTTCTTTGCATAAACTCAGGTGTGACCCTAGAGGGTTGTAAATAACAGACACTTCAGTTACTGGGGAAATTCCAAGGATTAATCTCCCACTTGGGAACCAGGGACAAAGACCAATCAAACACTTTATCACACAATATCTTGTTAGAAATGTGACTGTAGAACAAAATTACTGGATGTGGATACAGCTTTTGGAAACAGCGCTGGAACTTTGTTGTTACTGTTTAGTCACTAAGTCGTGTCTGACTCTTGGACTCTAGCCCTCCAGGCCCCTCTGTCCATGGGATTTCCTGGGCAAGAACACTGGACTGGGTTGCCATTTCCTTCTCCAGGAGATCTTCCTGACCCAAGGATCAAATCCACATCTCCTTCACTGGCAGGTGAATTCTTTACTGCTGAGCCACCAGGGAAACCCAGTACTGGAACTTAGATCTTGGCTAAACGGAATCAGACCAACTTTGTATCCAGCGTAACAGTCTGTCTCTGACGGTAGAACTAAACACACTTTGCAAGACGGCTGGTTACTCTCTCTAAGTCAACTTCAGTTCTGTTTGGTTCAGTCACTCAGTCATGTCCAACTCTGTGACCCTAAGACTGCAGTATGCCAGGATTCCCTGTAGATCACCAACTCGCAGAGCTTGCTCAAACTCACGCCCATCAAATCAGTGATTCCATCCAACCATCTCATCCTCTGTCGTCCCTTTCTCTTCCTGCCTTCAATCTTTCCCTGCATGAGGGCCTTTTCCAATAAGTCAGTTCTTCACATCAGGTGGCCAAAGTATTGCAGCTTCAGCCTCAAACTCCCTTTAGTATCCAGCTAGGAGTCTGGGACCCCATTCATTGAATGAAACTCCATTTAAGCCGCCACATATTTTTAGAGCTAGTTCTTCTCCTAGTTATTGGTGTGAGGTTTGCTAGGAGTTACCTTTGCCAAGGAGATCAAATCAATCAATCCTAAAGGAAATCAATCTTGAATATTGAAAAGACTGATGCTGAAGCTGAAGCTGAAGCTCCAGTAGTTTGCCCACCTGATGTGAACAACCAACTCAGTGGAAAAGACCCTGATGCTGGGAGAGATTGAAGGCAGGAGGAGAAGGGGACAACAGAGGATGAGATGATTGGATGACACCACCGACCCAATGGACGTGAGTTTGAGTAAGCTCCGGGAGATGCTGAAGGACAGAGAAATCTGGCGTGCTGCCGTCCAAGGAGTTGCAAAGAGTTGGACAGGACTGAGCAACTGAACAACAACAACAACCTTTGCCAAAATAATCTCAAGGTTTGGTGAATAATCATATGGTTTGGTTAATATGTGCAAGACTTGATATAAAGGAAAATTTCAGCAAGCCCACAGTTACCAAAGAGAAACACTGTGCTGGGGGAAGGATCAAGTATGAGTTTGGGATTAACACACACACTCCTCTATATAAAATAGATGACCAACAGGACCTACTGCACAGCACAGGGAATTCTACTCAGTAATCTGTAACAATCTATGTGGGAAACGAACATGAAAAGAATGAATGTATGTGTATGCATAACTGAATCACTTTGCTGTACACCTGAAACTAACACATTTTAAATCAAATGCTAATATAAAATTTTTTTTTTTTTAAAGAATGTGTTGTGGGGAGCTCAGCTCAGTGCTCTGTGATGACCTAGAGGGATGGGATTGGAGGGTGGGAGGAGACTCAAGAGGGAGGGGGATATATGTATTTGTATAGCTGATTCATGGGCTTCTTAGGTGGTGCTATTGGTAAAAAAAAAAAAAAAAAAAAAATCCACCTGCCAATGCAGGAGACACAGGAGACATGGGTTCGATCCCTGGGTCAGGGAGATCCCCTGGAATGGAAAGTGGCAAACTACTCCAGTATTCTTGCCTGGACAATTCCATGGACAGAGTGGTCTAGTGGACTACAGTCCATGGGATCACAAAGAGTCAGACATGACTGAACAAACCCACACCCACACACAAAGCTAATTCATATTGTTATACATCAGAAATTAATACAACATTGTACAGTAAATATGCTGTAATAAAAAAGAGGGGCAATAGTGTGCTGGAAACACTTGTACTGCCTCCTCTTTAAATATCTACATCGTCCCCTGAAAGCTGCCACCATCTCCTTTGCTATTTCTTGTTCATGCTCTTTGACCTTTTCCCAGATCTTTAATGTTTTTCTCAAAGAGTTAACCAGAACTGCTACAAAAACAGACCTCATGAAAAGCCACAACCTTCCAGGGAATTTCGGAGCAGGCGAAAATCACCCACAAAGTACAGATGAACCCAATGAGCATATTCAATAGTCAGAATTAATTTAAAGTGAAGCCTCTCTGCTCCTCAGAACAGCCCTTCTGTTCCTGGAGAGCTGCATGTGTTCACCCTTAAATATTTGAGTTCTCTGTTCAAATGCTATCTCATCAGCTCTCCTGTACGAACATCCTACGTACACAGCAGCTGTGTCGTCTGCTGCCACACTTGCTCCACCTTGTTCTGCTTCAAAGTGTGCATCGCCATGCAGTATCTATCTTTTATGTATTCCCAGCCCCTTTTGAAATTGTGAGGTCACACAAGCTTGGCTCTGCTTGTTTTATTTATACCTGTGTCTCCCACAGCTAGTGTAGACATCTGCTTGTCAAGGAAAACAAAGAAAAAGAAAACTCAGTCCGTTGTTCCTTTTCCCATGTGGGGAAAACCCAGTCCTTCCTTGTTATGGATTTCGTCCCTTTGAGTCTTTCTAGACTCTCAAGTAGAACACTTCTGGTACTCCACATGTGGAGGTTTCTCCCCAGCACTTCAGAGTACAAGCCCAGGCTGTCACCTGAGCGTCTGACCAATCAGCTACAGACTGAAAGTTTCAAAGACCCCTGCTTGGGTTTGGGAGTGACTCAGAACCAGAAAGACTTACTTGTGTTTACCAGTTAACCCAAAGATATGGTAAAGAACACAGATGAAGAGTCAGCGGAGAGATACACAGGACGAGGTCTGTGAGGGTCCTGAGGGTCCTCGGAGTTGGGGTCCCTTGAAGTAGATGTGTACCAGATGTGTCTTCTCATCTGGAAGCCCTCCAAACCTGGTCTTTTGGGGTCATTATAGAGGATTCATTCCACAGGCACAATTGACTAACTTGTTGGCTATTGGTGATTGATTTGAGCTCCAGCTCCTCTCCCCTCTTTGGAGGCTGGGGTTGGTATAAAAGTTCCAGTCCTCTGATCATGTGGTTGGCCGTACTGGTAACTAACCTCCATTTTAGGTTGGGTGCAAAAGTCACCTTAGAGATATGATAAAAACATCTTTCTGTTTATCTATCCATCCACCCATTCATCCTGCTTGCCTCCCTCCTTCCCTCCCTTTCTCCTTTCTTTCCTTCTTTCATCTGTCTGTCTGTCTGTCTATATATTATTTATCCATCTTATGATTTTCATCACTTAACAGTTCTAAGCATTTTAGGATCCTTGTAGCAGAAACAGGGACAAAGGCCAAATATTTCTCATAAACCACAATATTGCAGTGCTGCTCAGAAAACATGTGTCTATTGATATTGGACAAATACGCTCTGAGTGTTTCTTCAGGTCAGGCCATGCACAGTGGTGGGAAAATGACTTTCTGTGATGCCCTGGAGGAAGTTCGCAAATCAGGTCTGGCTTAAGAAATCTGGTGTGTGAGCTCCCTTCCACTCTTGAGGTGCTGAGACTCCATGCTAAGAGCCTTGACCTTAATTTTAACACTACTGAGGTCCAGATGATGTGGGCTAGGATCCTAAAACACAAGTCTGATTACTTTATGAGACTCTTTGAAAGGCATACCCAGATGGGGGAAAAAATCAATCTGAGTTGCAAGGAGAAAAACTTAGAAAAGATTCCATATCTGGGGATGAAAAACTTACCAAGTTAAGATTCCCTAGATATTGATGCTAAGACCTGTTTTACTTCCCATCTTTTTAAATGACCTGGAGGAGAAAGTCACCATTTACATTCCCAAAGTTATAAGTGATCTTGAGCTGTACCAGGAGATGGGATGCAGTCAGGGGAAGTGGCAGTGGGGAGATCCCACTGCACAGGTGTGTCTGTGTTCAAGCCCAGCATAGCCATCGGCTCCCTGCTGTTTAGAGAAGTGATATGGTGTCAAGGGGAAAGCCTAAACCTGACAGCCAGCATCTGAACCTGGGTTTACACTCAAGCCCTGTTATCACGAGGTGTGTAGTTAGTTGTGGGCAAGTTCCTTCAGCAACTTGTGCCTCAGGTTCTCCATATGGAAACAGGAACTATACTTCCCTGGTAAAGTTCTCTATCATCTTCCTTTATCTAGCTATATCTACCTATTATGTGAAAGTGAAAGTGTTAGTCACTCAGTCATATTTGACTCTTTGTGACCCCATGGATTGCAGCCCACCAGGCTCCTCTGTCCTTGGGATTTCCCAGGCAAGAATATTGGAGTGGGTAACCATTCCCTTCTCCACGGGATCTTCCCAACCTGACTCGGGGATTGAACCTGGGTCTCCTGTATTGTAAGTGGGATCTTTACTGTCTGAGCCACCAGGGAAGCCCAACTACCTAACAGAAGCTAATTTCATAAGTTGATTCATGAAAAGTACTCAGCACTCGGTTGAGTTGCAGGTTGGAATAATTCTTGCTGGGGAGACAGAGGAGGATGGGTGTGGCTCCCTCGGTGCTACATCTTTAGCTGAAATATCTGTCTGGGGAAAGAAACACAAAGAAAAACGACAAAATGCCTGCGATGGTATTTGAGATCCAAGTCCTCCCCAGTTACAGTGATCAGGCTGAACCCCAAGGAAAAATTTTCTCTTTAAGCAAAGTGGTTCTAACAGGTCTGAGCCAAGTTGTTCCAAGACCCTTGGCTGTGTCGCACTGAGACCTCCACAGGGACAGTTCTCACCCCCAAGAAGACTTTATTCTTAACCTTCATCTGCCCCAAACACTCTCTGCTCCTGAACTCACTTTCATTCAATATGCATACCTGATCAGCTTCGCACGGGCGCTGGACGTGTAGTTCAAGGAGCAAAACCAACATGCGCAGCCTGACTGTGAGGCTGTCAGTCAGAGCCAGGGGCATCCAGAGGAGGGGGAGTCACCCTGCCTGGGGGCTGCTGGAAAGATCACCCGAGGGTGACTCCCCAGGGAGGTGACAGTGACAGCTCCTTCTGGGGCCGTAAGTAACGGCTCAGAACCTGTCATTTCCAAAGGGTACTTGGTTTATTTCCCTCAAAAGTGTTGCTTTGTGCTAAAGTCCCACACCTCCTTCCTGCCCCACAGTATCACCTTGTGAATCTGCTCCATCCCGTGGACTTGCGGTTTCCACCCCAGACAAAGCTCTGTGTCAGATTCAAATGTGAAGAAATAACTATGCAGTCACTCTTTTGGAAAATTTGTGACCATTTCAAATAGGTTTCGTCTCAGCACTCATTCCTGGAAGAGCCTGCTCCTTGTCATTTTCTGTTGCATTATATACAGCTCTACATGTGTGATGAAATGTCGCCTCAAGGACATTCTAATTCTTTTGGAATGGTCTTGTTATAAAACTGAAACATCTGAAGGTTCTTCACTGACTTCCTCAAAAACATGTGGTCTTGAAAAGTCCAAGAAGCAAAGGACAGCCAAATGCCCAAATCTGGGTTTCTTGCCCTGTTCCTCGCTGAAAGGAGCCGGGGCTCTGTGGGGACAAGGCCGATTCCAAGTCTGGGACAGAGAGAGAACAGTGGTGCCCGTGACCTTGCTGTGCCAGAGAGCAAGGAAGAGAGGGTGTGTTGAAAGGACATGGGAGTCAGGTCGCAGGGGTTCCTTCTGGCCGAATGTAGGGCAATTTGAGCAACAGAAAGAGTAATGATGGTGATGGATTATAAGACACGGAGATTTTTTTAAAAATCTATGAGTCCGTGGTGATCCTCAAAAATGTTTTGGAAAAGAAGTGATGGGGAAAACTTTTTTTTTTAACAGAGAAAGAGAGATACTTGTTATGGGAGGAGTGCTAGGATTAGAATGTGCTCAGTCACTCGCTCAGTCATGTCTGACCCTGTGGACTGTAGCTCGCCAGGCTCCTCTTGTAAGCACAACCTTTGCCCTAAAACCCAGTTATGCCTCCCACTCTGAGCCTTTACACAAGACAAAACACACTAGTTCAGTCACTAAACAGAGCCAAGGACTTTAAGTTACCCCTCAAGAGTCATAGATAATATTCTGAGCCATACTCTGTGAGCTGTTTTTGAAATAGTGGAGCCCGCTCACCCGGTGGAAGAAGGTGACTACGTGATGAGAGGATAGTTACATGACGATCAGACAAAAGCTGTGACACAAGCTGATCCACTTCTGAGGACTGTCCCCAGGATGTGGGGACAAATGCTGAGATGGGAGATTAGCTGCATTCAAGACAGCCGAGATGGTGCTGAATGGACTGCCACGTCACTGATACCGAGAGGACTGTTGGAGCTGACTGTGCCATCCTGTCCCCTCCCTCAATTCCTGCAACCTTGAAGCTCCCCTTTAAAAACTTCTGTCTCCTGAGCAGCAATTGGGAGTGGTTCTTGGACACAAGTCCACCTTCTCCCCTGGTTGCCTGGATCCAAAAATAAAGCCACCTTTCCTTTCCTACCAATTCTTGTCTCTTGAGAATTGGTTATCCAGCAGCGAGCTGTCGGACCTGGTTATGGTAACACCCTGCCCATGGAATTTTCCAGACAAGAATGCTGGAGTGGGTTGCCATTTCCTGCTCTAGGGGATCTTCCTGACCCAGAGATCGAACCTGCAACTCTGGTGTCTCCTTCACTGGCAAGCAGATTCTTTACCACTGCGCCACCATGGCGTTGCAAAGAGTCAGGCGACCGAGCACAGCAGGGCAGCACAGGATCAGAGCACTGCTGCTTTCCAGGCACTATTGCCATCACCGATGACAGCAAGGACCAACTGCTGATTCTAAAGCCTGAGCAGCCGCTGCTGGTGAACAGGATATTTGTGCTCTCACAAAGCATCCTCACAGGCTGACTGTAACCTCCTTTAGGATGGAGAGGTTTGGAGGCACCATTTTATTAATAACCACTAATGAGACAAACCAATCTTCTGTCACTGAGATGTACTCCGTGTCTGGACTCAAAGTGCTTAACCTGAGTTAAATGGGGGGAAGCAGCAGGGAAAATCCCAGTTGTGGGACATTCTAAAAACCAGATGCCCTGAATGCTTCACAAAAGTCAATCACAAAAAAATAAATATTTCAATGAGATACAACCTCATACTCCTTAGGATAGCTATGTTAAAAAAAAAAAAACAAAAACAAGAAAAGAACAAGTGTTGGCAAGTATATATAGAGAAATGGAAATCCTGTACACAGCTGAGGGGTGTGCAAAATGAGGCAGCTGCTGTGGAAGACAGTATGGTGGTTCCTCAAAAAATTAAATGTGGAATTATCACAGGACCCAGCAACTCCACTCTGGAGCATAGACCCAAAAGAATTATATGCAAGGACTTGAATAGCCATTTGTACATCCAGGTTCATAGTATTATTCACAGTTGCCAAAATGTAGGAGAAATTAAACTTGACAGATGGATAGATAGACAAACATGGNCCTCAAAAAATTAAATGTGGAATTATCACAGGACCCAGCAACTCCACTCTGGAGCATAGACCCAAAAGAATTATATGCAAGGACTTGAATAGCCATTTGTACATCCAGGTTCATAGTATTATTCACAGTTGCCAAAATGTAGGAGAAATTAAACTTGAGAGATGGATAGATAGACAAACATGGTATGTACATGAAATGGAATATTATTCAACCTTGAAAAGAAAGGGAATTCTAGCGTAAGCTGCAACACTGGTGAAGCTTGATTATAGTAAGTGGGGAAAAAAAGATAAGCATTGCCTCATCCTGCTTATATGGAGTACCTACAGGTGTCAGATTCATAGCGACAGAAAGCAGAGGGTGCCGGGGCAAGAGATGAAAGCCACTAATTCCACAGGAGGTGGATGGGGAGTTAGTCTTTAATGGGCATAGACTTTCAGTTTGGGAAAATGAAAAGAGTTCTATAGATGGGAGGTAATGGTGGTTGCATAATGGTGTGACTATATTTAATGTCAATGTTAAATTTTATACTATATATACCTATTGCAATAAAATAAATAGATAATAAAGCAAGGGAGCTGCTCTAGAATAAATGAGAAAAAAGGAACATGTCAACTAAAGGCAATGAGTAATATTTGATTAAATCCTGGATTTCAAGCATAAGCTATAAAGGACATTAGGGAACCACCAAGAAAAAATTAAATTAGACCTATGTATAATATTTTGGGGCTGCCCAGATGGTGTAGTGGTAAAGAATCCACCTGCCAGTGCAGGAGACATAGACACACGGGTTTGATCCCCTGGGTCAGAAAGATTCCCTGGAGAAGGGCATGCAACCCATTCCAATACTCTTGCCTAGAGAATCCCAAGGACAGAGGAGCCTGGTGGGCCACTGTCCATGGGGTTGCAAAGAGTTGGACACAACTGAAGCAACTGAGCATGCATGCATAATATTTTTATACTCACGCCAGAAATGAAAATAACAAATTAAAACAGTACAGTTCTCAAGTGGCCCTGGCTTTTCTGGGCAGAAACAGATCCACTGCCTTCTGAGCAGGTGACATTTGCATATGTGTTAATAACTTGATCATTTATTTTAGGTTCTATCAGCCTGTGGTTACAGAGGTGAGAACTGCCTCTGTGTCTTTCCCTGTCTCCTTCGGAATGGAAGCCAGGGGCAGACTTACAGGGATGTGACGGTCTCCTCTGCCTCGGGGGCCCCTCTGTTTCTCCCTCCGGGTCTTGCAGAGTTAAAGGTGATACTGTTGTGACCAACCATCTAATCCTAGCCTGCAGGGAGCCCTCTGTGTCCTTCTGAAGTGGCGGAGTGGAGAGAAGGTGGAGGGGGGTGGGGGAGGGATGAGGTCTTCCTTTCACATCCGTGGTGGAGCCCAGTGCCTCTAACCAGGACCAGTGCTCTCATTTGCAGGGTCTATTGCAAAAAGCCAGGCTCTTTGTGCAAAAATCATGAAGACTGTCAAGATGGTGACAGTGGAGCGTGAAAACAAGCTTGGGTCCAGCCCTTCTGGGCACATGGCCCCACTGACCAGCCGGGCTCCACATTCACACCACTGGCCAGGCTGCTGAGGAATTCCTCCACCCCAATCCCTAACCTGGGGCCCTTGTCATTGTCCCACTTCTCCAAGAGATGCCTGACAAACAGATGGACAAGGAGGAGGAGAAGGACCAGCTCTAGGGTCCCTCCACCCTCCTGACTTTCACGATTTGAACTGAGATAAAGTCACTAAGTGGCAAGAGATGAAAGCCGCTCATTCCCTAGCCACTCATCTGCTGGAGTGGGGGGATCCTCAGGAAGGAAGTACCAACTAACCTCTTCCCCCAAATGAGGTATTAGCCATGATACCTCCCCCAGGGGAATATGGGGCACCTTAAGGGCCACTCTCCCTGAGTTTCTTTTCCTGTAACAGCTTCAACCATGGGGAAGACAAGTCCTCAAGGAGAGAGAATGCCTGGTAGGAGGGGTGGAGCCAAGGAGAAGGCACACAGGTGAACTGCTGAAAATTTCCTGGCTCTTACCTTTTGCATATCATGAATATTTATATCCCTCTTCCTGCGCCCCAGCAGAGGAAGCACTGGGCCTGCTAGCAAGCACTCAGGGCTCCCATGGGTGACAGATGTGCTGAAGTCCCCAGGCGAGATACGTGCTGCCTGACTACAGAGACATCACTCTCCAAGACAGGCGAGGACATGTTTCAGTAAAGAAACTTTTCCTTAAGTGACTCAGAAAAGTCTGCACATCAGGGGCTCATGCATGCTAACTCATTTCAGTCATGTCCAACTCTTTGCGACCCCATGGACTGTAACCCACCAAGCTCCTCTGTCCATGGGATTCTCCAGGCAAGAACACTGTAGAGGGTTATTATGCGCTCCCCCAGGGGATCTTCCCAACTTAGGGACTGAAGCCCTGTCTCTTTCGTCTCATCTCCTGCATTGACAGGCAGGTTCTTTACCACTAGTGCCACCTGGGAAGCCCAGGGGCTCAGGTAGGGACTAAGTAAACATGGGCTTTACTTAGTCCCACATACACACAGGGTGAGATTTTTCTTTCTTAGCAGATCTGCTCAGTGTCCGAAGTCAAGCAGATGAGACAGGACAAAATGATCCAGATCTGCAAGTAAAGGTGGGCTGCTTGTGAAAATCTGAGCTTTTGGTACCAACTGCAAGTTAAAACAGGGATTCTCTGGTAGCTCAGACAGTAATGAATCAGTCTGAAATGCAGGAGACCTGATCTTCCCTGGTTTGGGAAGATCCCCAGGAGAAGGGCTTGGCAACCCACTCCAGTATCTTGCCTGGAGAATCCCACGGACAGAGGAGCCTGGCGGGCTGCAGTCCATGGGATCACAAAGAGTCGGGCACGACTGAACAGGCTTGAGGTTCAAGGCAGTGTGTCCCCACATAGAATGAAGGGAAGTCCCCAGTGCTTTCCTGCTTGATGCCAGAGGAATCTGCGGATTTTTTCATTTCTATATTTTTATTGTGCAAGAACATTTAACCTGATACCTGCCCTCTAACAGATAAAGGCCACAATACAATATTACCTGCAGGCATCAGGCCACACAGAGATCTCAAGAACTTATTTGTCTTGTATAACTGAAGCTTAAAATCTTAAGCTTAAATGTCATGCTTAAAATCTTGCATGCTAGGCTTCAGCTTTATGTGAGCCAAGAGCTTCCAGATATCCAAGCTGGATTTAGAAAAGGAAGAGGAACCAGAGATGAAATTGCCAACATTTGTTGGATCATACGGAAAGCTAGGGAATTCCAAAAAATATCTACCCTTGTTTCATCAACTATGGCAAAGCCTTTGTGTGTATCATAATAAACTGTGGAAAGCTCTTAAAGAGATGGGACTACCAGACCATCTTACTTGTCTTCTGAGAAACCTGCATGTGGGTCAAGAAGCAACAGTTAGAACCCTGTATGGAACAACTGATTGGTTCAAGATTGAGAAATGAATATGACAGAGCTGTCTGCTGTCACCCTGTTTGTTTAGTCTATATGCTGAGCCCATCATGTGAAATGGCAGGCTGGATAAGTTGCAATCTGGAATCAAGACAGGCAAGAGAAACATCAACAACCTTGATGTTGTTGATGAAGCAACTATGCAACTATGTGGATGATGCAACTTTAATGGCAGAAAGTGGAGAGGAACTAGTCTCTCGATGAGGATAAAGGAGGAGAGTGAAAGAGCCAACTTAAAACTAAATACTAAAAAAACTAAGATCATGGCATCTGGCCCCATTGCTGCTGCTGCTGCTGCTGCTAAGTTGCTTCAGTCATGTCTGACTCTATGCGACCCCATAGATGGCAGCCCACCAGGCTCCCCTGTCCCTGGGATTCTCCAGGCAAGAACATTGGAGTGGGTTGTCATTTCCTTCTCCAATGCATGAAAATGAAAAGTGAAAGTGAAGTCGCTCAGTCGTGTCCAACTCTTTGCGACCCCATGGACTGCAGCCTACCAGGCTCCTCTGTCCATGGGATTTTCCAGGCAAGGGTACTGGAGTGGGATGCCATTGGCCCCATTACTGCATGGCAAATAGAAGGGAAAAGGTGGAAGTAGTGACAGATTTCCTCTTCTTGGGCTGTAAAATCACTGTGGATAGTGACTACAGCCATGAAATAAAAAAATGTTTGTTCTTGGCAGGAAAGCCATAACAAACCTAAACAGTGTGTTTAAAAGCAGAGATATTACTCTGCTGATAAAGGTCCATATAGTCTATGATCTTCCCAGTGGTCAATACGTTGTGAGAGCTGTATCATAAAGAAGATGGAGTGCTGAAGAATTGATGCCTTTGGACTATGATGCTGGAGAAGACTTGTGAGAATCCCTTGGACAGCAAGACTATCAAAACAGTCAATCTTAAAGGAAATCAACCCTGAATACTCATTGGAAGGACTGATGCTGAAGCTGAAACTCCAGGATTTTGGTCATCTGATGCAAACAGCTGACTCATTGAAAAAGCACCTGATGCTGGGAAAGATTGAGGGCAAAAGGAGAAAAGGGCATCAGAGGATGAGATGGTTGGATGGCATCACTGATGCAATAGGCATAAACGTGGGCAAGCTTTGGGAGATGGTGAGGGCCAGAGAGATCTGGCGTGCTGCAGTCCAAGGGGTTGCAAAGAACAGGGTGACTGGGCAATGGAACAGCAGCAATGACTGAAGCTTTGGTCTTCCTTGGTGGCTTGGTGGTGAAGAATCTGCCTGCCAAGGCAGGCGATGGAGGCTCAACCCCGGTGTTGGGAAGAGCTGCTGGAGAAGGAAATGGCAACCCACTCCAGCATTCTTGCCTGAGAAAATCCTATGGACAGAGGAGTCTGGTGGGCTACAGTCCACAGAGTCACAGGTCACAAATGAGTTGGATACACCTGAGCAGCTAAACAACAACTGGAGCTCTACATTCCTGAACTAAGGTGTCCTATTCCCCTCTCCCAGCCCCTAAAAGCTCACCCTTCCATTCTTACTTCAATGAATTGTTTCCTTTTTTAAGCCTTTATTGAATTTATTACAATATTGTTTGTGTTTTTTATGAGGTTTTTTTTTTTTTTTTTTGGCTACAAGGCGTGTGGGTTCTTAGCTCCCCAACCAGAGATAGAACCTGCACCCCCTACATTGGAAGGCGAAGCCTTAACCAGTGGACCAGCAGGGAAATCCTGAATTTGACTATTTTAGATATCTCCAATCACAATAGCCAAGACATGGAAAGCAGCCTAAATGTCTACCCTCAGACACATGGATTTAAAAAGTGCTATATCTATACAATGGAATATCACCGAACCTGAAAGAAAGAAGGAAATCCTGATACATGCACGGCATAGATGAGCCTTGCGGGCGTCATGCTGTGAAGCGCATCTATCGTGGAAGGACACAGGTTGCCCGATTCCATGCCTCTGGAGGAATCTGCAGCCTGTCATCAATGATTGTGACATAATGTAAAAATTGCATTCATGTATGCGAGTGTGTATGTATTGGTCTCTGCTACCAGTTTCTGGCATGTGCATACATGCTAAGTCGCTTCAGTCGTGGCCCACTCTTTTCCACCCTATGAAACGTAGCCCTCCAGGCTCCTATGTCCGTGGGATTCTCTAGGCAAGATACTAGAGTGGATTGCCATGCCCTCCTCCAGGGGATCTTCCCAACCCAGGGATCGAACATGCATCTCTAATGTCTCCTGCACTGGCAAGCAGGTTCTTCACCACTACTGCTAAGGGGCTGATCAGGAGAAACACCCAGCCATAATTAGAGACTTGAAACTTTCAGCCCTGCCTCCCATCCTCCAGAGAGAGGGGAGGGGCTACGGAGTGAGTTACTGATAAATCATGCCTGTGTGATGAAGTCTCCATAAAAGTCCCTGAAGTGTGGGGTTTGGGGGGATTCTGGGTTGCTGAATGCATTCACCCTAGAGGTGCCCTCTCCCCGACTCCAGGAGGACAGCAGCTCCTGTGCTCAGGACCCTCCCTGACCTGCCCTTTGTAGCTCTTCGTCTCTTCATCTGTGTCTTCTATCATATCCTCTATGTGCTTGGCTGCTCAGTTATGTCTGACTCTTCACAACCCCATAGACTGTATCCCGCCAGGCTCCTCTGTCCATGGGACTTCCCAGGCAAGAATAGTGAAGCGGGTGGCCCTTTCCTTCTCCATTCTTTATAGTAAATGGTAAACCTAAGTGTTTCCCTGAGTTCTGAGTTGTTCTAGCAATCTAAGGAATCTGAGGAGCAGGTGGTGGCAACCTCCGATTTGTAGCAAGAATACTTTGCCTGGAGAATCCCATGGACATAGGAGCCTGGCTGGCTATAGTTCATAGGGCCGCAAAGAGTGGGCCACAGCTGAAGCAACTTAGCATGTGTGTGTGTACCAGAAACTGGTAACAGAGACAAATACACACACACACACACACACACACACACACCTGGGTCTCCTGCATTGTAGGTGGTTGCTTTACCGTCTGAGCTACTAGGGAAGCCACCCTGCACACATGCAATTTTTCTATTATTTCACCTCAGAAGTACAGGTGACAACCTGGGGCCTGGACCAGCATCTGATGTGGGTACAGCCTCCTGAGACTGAGCCCTTCGCTTGTGGGGTCTGAGGCAGACCCCAAGTAGAGTCAGAACTACTTTGGTGGGACTTCCCTGGTGGTCCAGTGGCTAAGATTCTGCTCTCCCAACTCAGGGGCCTGGATTCAATTCCTGGTTGGAGAACTAGGTGACACACGCTGCAGCTAAGACCTGGTGAGACCAGGTAAATAAATATTGAAACAAAGACAAAGAACTGCTTCAGAGTGTGGCACACCTAGGTGATGTTGCAGAATTGCTCAGTGTGGACAACCATGCATCAGGTGTCAGGAGTGCCCCTTGAACCATGAGCAGACTCAGAACTCAGAGTTGCCCCTTGAACCATGAGCAGACTCAGAACTCAGAGTTGCCCCATACACTGCTCATAGCCACGTTGGCCCCGCAGAGATGCTTGCGAGGCTGCTTTGGTTATCTCTCTATTGGAACCAGAAAGGAAATTTTAGCTTACAGAGAATGAAGGGATCTCGGGAGGTCAGACTGTCAAGACACTGAGTGATGGACCGTTCACTAAGTCTCCAGGAGACTCTCTGATGTCCCACAAACTCTGATTAGCCATTGTTCTGGTGGCAATGTTCTTGGAGGTGTCTGTGAGTCTTTCCGCCACCAGCCTCTGCTCAGCCTGAGTCCACGTCAGCGGGGCCACCCTGCTCCGGGAGAGGGAACACCAGCCTCACTGCAGGCAATGGGTTGCGGGGGCTCTAGAAATGGAGCACCAGAAGAGGCTGTTTTGAATCTTGCTTCAACTTTGCAGGGCTGAGAATGCCACCTTCCTGGGGAGGGTGCAGGGCTCCGGGCAGCAGCATCGTCCTGGCAGGAGGCAGCAGAGATACCTCACACCCCAATACACATGGAGCAGCTTGGGAGGTGACGCCAGGGCACCGCTCTGTTTACAGTGATGCAGCTGAGATGAAAGTCACCGTCACCGTAAACCGCGATGTCAGGACATTTTCCCCCAGACCAAAAAAAAAAAAAGGGAAGAAAACTGTTGTTCAGCAAACTTTCTGCTTCCTGCTCTTCAGGGTGATGCTGACACAACTAGCAAAGGGTGGTGAATTGATGGGAGGAGAATTATCAATGGAGACGCGGAGACTGGACTCGTGGTGATAAGAGTGCACTTTTGTATAGGAAACACGGGTCGCCTTACAGCCTCACCTCAGCAGAACCCCTCCTCCCCTCCACACCCCAACCCCCGCCCCAAGGCAGGAAGTGAGAATGTGAGTTCTCACCCAGCTCCCAGGGAGCCGCCTGGTTCTCCCAGGGACACAGCTGGGCCACGGAAATCCTTGGGAGTGAAGCCCATGGGAGCCCCTGCAGGGAGCCTCACCCAGATCAAAAGTCAAGGCAGGCTCGTGGCGAGTGGACGGGAGGTTGATGGGATTGAGGATGTGGAGGTGAGACCAGCAGGACCCTGTTTAAGGTGGGGTCACCTGCAGGACAGACACAGACCTCTTCATTTGTTTCCGTAAGGCCTGCCCCCAAGAGTGGTTTTCACGTCAGATGGTTGAAAAAAAATCAAAAGAAAAATCCCCTTTTATAACACATGATAATTATCTGAAATCCTCAGTTCAGAGACCATGAATGTTATTTCACTGGGACAGAGTTAGGGCCACGCCCTCGGGGTCTGGGTGGCCTTTGCCTGCACCGCCGTGCTGGGCTGGTGGTGCAGCAGAGACAGTCCTTCGCTTTCGCCATTCACAGACAGGGCTGCCACCTCTGGTTTAAACCAGAGGCAAATACTGGGGCCGGAAGGAGGGTTGGTGAGGGGTGGGCCGGGGACACGCATAGAGCCTGAGGGATGGCTCAGATGCTGGCCCAGGAGTCACCTGGCAGTGGCACCCCTGCAGTTTGTGCTCTGGGCAGGGGATGGGGAAGAATGAGGTGTTTGGAGTAAGCAGATATCTGATGGGAGCTGAGAGACGGGTGATGGGAACCCGTGTAGAAGGATCCGCCCTCCTCCTGTGAGCCCAACTCCCTGCCCAGCTCAGACAGCATCCATGACAGCTGCTAACACACTGGACATGGTCAGCTCAGCCTCCCAGCACCTGGTGCCCGCGCAGCTCACCGGGAATGGACGAATGGGTGAGCAAGTGGCGGAGGAGCGAGCTGAGCACACAGCCCATTTATCGTGAGACCCCTACGGACTCTAGCCTCCAGGAACAGCCTTGTCACCTCCCCTGGCAGGTCCTGTGATCTTAGGTGAAGGTCAGCATGCCTGGTTGACAGGAAGCTCCCACTTGTCTCCTCCAGCCCAGCCCTGGTCAGACACCAGCCCCCCAACACAGCCCATATCTTCCTGCTCTCATCCTCTTTCCCCAAATCCCAGCTGTTCCACCAGCAACTGGCCTAGTTTAGTTACATCAAATAAATTAGATTTCAGGGCTGGAGAGGCGGGCTGTAACATGGGACAGTGTCTCGCTGTGGAATTCCCATTCTTGTGATTCCTTGCTTTGCCTCCAACCTTTCTGATAGGTTCCTGGGCAGGGAGCTCAGTCAAGGCTGATGTTGCAGGTCTTCTGTGAAAGTCTCCATCTACTCTGCCTATTCCCCCAACCCCGCCCCTTCCTGGGGGGCTGGCTGCCTCCAAGAAGGAAAGGCTGGAAGCTGAGGCCTGGAGAGAGGGATACTTGGGGGTCCATTGTCTCCTCCTGTCATTTCCAGACCCACTGGGACTCATCTCTCCACAATACCTCCCCAATACCCCAGCAATGCCCACCTGCAGCCCGATTCATGTCTGCAAGTTTACCCTCAGTCTCATCCAGGTGGATGGATGACCAGGAGACAGGGCTGGATGGGTGAACCAACAGAGGCTGGGGGAGATTCCAGGGCCTTCAAGGTGGGAAAGAGCACAACCACCCACTTACACCAGTCTTCACTTTGAAAATGAGAAATGAGGCTACAGCAGACTTCACCGTGCCAGATGGATCACTCAAGATCCGGCTGACCTTGACTCCCAGATACGTGCGTTCCACACCACAGGGAGTCTGCAGCCCTCCTGTTTGTTCCAGGTTGCTGCCTGAGTTAGTCGGGTTCTACAGAGGAACAGAACCAACAAGATGTGCATAGATAGACTTGTTTAGTTCAGTTCAGTTCAGTCACTCAGTCGTGTCCGACTCTTTGTGACCCCAACGACTGCAGCAGGCCAGGCTTCTCTGTCCATCACCAACTCCCAGAGCTTACTCAAATTCATGTCCATCGAGGCAATGATGCCATTCAACCATCTCATCCTCTGCTGTCCCCTTCTCCTCTCACCTTCAGTCTTTCTCAGCATCAGAGTCTTTTCCAGTGAGTCAGTTTTTTGCATCAGGTGGCCAAAGTTTCAGTGTTTCAGTTTCAGCATCAGTCCTTCCAATGGATATTCAGAACAATTTTCCTTTAGGATTGACAGGATGGATCTCCTTGCAGTGCAAGGGACTCTCAAGAGTCTCCTCCAACACCACAGTTCAAAAGCATCCATTCTTCAGTGCTCAGATTTCTTTATAGTCCAACTGTCATATCCATACATGACTACTGGGAAAACCATAGCTTTGACTAGTGGACATTTGTCAGCAAAGTAATGTCTCTGCTTTTTAATATGCTGTCTAGGTTGGTCATAACTTTTCTTCCAAGGAGCAAGTGTCTTTTAATTTCATGGCTGCAGTCACCATCTGCAGGGATTTTGGAGCTCCAAAAATAAAATCTGCCATTATTTCCATTGTTTCCCCAGTTATTTGCCATGAAGTGATGGGACCGGATGCCATGATCTTCGTTTTCTGAATGTTGAGTTTTAAGCCAACATTTTCAGTCTCCCCTTTCACTTTCATCAATAAGCTCTTTAGATCCTCTTCAATTTCTGCCGTAAGGGTGGTGTCATCTGCATATCTGAGGTTACTGATATTTCTTCCAGCAATCTTGATTCCAGCTTGTGCTTCTTCCAGCCCAACGTTTCTCATGATCTACTCTGCATATGAATTAAATAAGCAGGGTGACAATATACAGCCTTGATATACTCCTTTTCTGATTTGGAACCAGTCTGTTGTTCAATGTCCAGTTCTAACTATTATATTTTGAACTGCATACAGATTTCTCAGGAAGCAGGTCAGGTGGTCTGGTATTCCCATCTCTTGAAGAGTTTTTCACTGTTTGTTATGATCCACAATTGCACTCATCTCACACGCTAGTAAAGTAATGCTCAAAATTCTCCAAGCCAGGCTTCAGCAATACTTGAACCGTGAAATTCCAGATGTTCAAGCTGGTTTTAGAAAAGGCAGAGGAACCAGAGATCAAATTGTCAACATCTGCTGGATCATTGAAAAAGAAAGAGAGTTCCAGAAAAACATCTATTTCTGCTTTACTGACTATGCCAAAGCCTTTGACTGTGTGGATCACAATAAACTGTGGAAATTCTGAAAGAGATGGGAATACCAGACCACCTGACCTGCCTCTTGAGAAAGCTAAATGCAGGTCAGGAAGCAACAGTTGGAACTGGACGTGGAACAACAGACTGGTTCCAAATAGGAAAAGGAGTACATCAAGGCTGTTTATTATCAACCTGCTTATTCAACTTATATGCAGATTACATCATGAGAAATGCTTGGCTGGAAGAAGCACAAGCTGGAATCAGGATTGCTGGGAGAAATATCAGTAACCTCAGATATGCAGACGACACCACCCTTATGGCAGAAAGTGAAGAGGAACTAAAGAGCTTCTTGATGAAAGTGAAAGAGGAGAGTGAAAAAGTTGGCTTAAAGCTCAACATTCAGAAAACGAAGATCATGGCATCCAGTCCCATCACTTCATGGGAAATAGATGGAGAAACAGTGGAAACAGTGTCAGACTTTATTATTGGGGGCTCCAAAATCACTGCAGATGGTGATTGCAGCCATGAAATTAAAAGACGCTTACTCCTTGGAAGGAAAGTTATGACCAACCTAGAAAGCATATTGAAAAGCAGAGACATTACTTTGCCAACAAAGGTCCATCTAGTCAAGGCTATGGTTTTTCCAGTAGTCATGTATGGATGTGAGAGTTGGATTGTGAAGAAGGCTGAGNCGAAGATCATGGCATCCAGTCCCATCACTTCATGGGAAATAGATGGAGAAACAGTGGAAACAGTGTCAGACTTTATTATTGGGGGCTCCAAAATCACTGCAGATGGTGATTGCAGCCATGAAATTAAAAGACGCTTACTCCTTGGAAGGAAAGTTATGACCAACCTAGAAAGCATATTGAAAAGCAGAGACATTACTTTGCCAACAAAGGTCCATCTAGTCAAGGCTATGGTTTTTCCAGTAGTCATGTATGGATGTGAGAGTTGGATTGTGAAGAAGGCTGAGCGCTGAAGAATTGATGCTTTTAAATTGTGGTGTTGGAGAAGACTCTTGAGAGTCCCTTGGACTTCAAGGAGATCCAACCAATCCATTCTAAAGATCAGTCCTGGGTGTTCAGTTCTTTGGAAGGAGTGATGCTAAAGCTGAAACTCCAGTACTTTGGCCACCTCATGTGAAGAGTTGACTCACTGGAAAAGACCCTGATGCTGGGAGGGATTGAGGGCAGGAGGAGAAGGGGATTACAGAGGACAAGATGGCTGGATGGCATCACTGACCCAATAGACATGAGTAGGTGAACTCCGGGAGTTGGTGATGAACAGGGAGGCCTGGTGTGCTGCAATTCATGGGATCGCAAAGAGTCAGACATGACTGAGCGACTGAACTGAACTGAACACAGTCAAAGGCTTTGGCATAGTCAGTAGGCAGTAGTAGATGTTTTTCTGGAACTCTCTTGCTTTTTTGATGATCCAGCAGATGTTGGCAATTTGATCTCTGGTTCCTCTGCCTATTCTAAATCCAGCTTGAATATTTGGAGGTTCATGGTTCACGTACTGTTGAAGCCTGGCTTGGAGAATTTTGAGCATCACTTTACTAGCATGTGAGATGAGTGCAATGGTGCGATAGTTTGAGTGTTCTTTGACATTGCCTTTCTTTGAGATTGAAATGAAAAGTGACGTTTTCCAGTCCTGTGGCCACTGCTGAGTTTTCCAAATTTGCTGGTATATTGAGTGCAGCACTTTCACAGTATCATTTTAAAATTTGGAGCACCTCAACTGGAATTCCATCACCTCCACTAGCTTTGTTCATAGTGATGCTTCCTAAGGCCCACTGAGCTTCTCATTCCAGGATGTCTGGCTGTAGGTGAGTGATCACACCATCATGATTATCTGGCTTGTGAAGATCTTTTTTGTATAATTCTTCTGGGTATTCTTGCCACCTCGTCTTAATATCTTCTGCTTCTATTAGGTCCTTATAATTTCTGTCCTTTATTGTGCCCACCTTTGCATGAAATGTCCCCTTCATATCTCTAATTTTTTTTGAAGAGATCTCTAGTCTTTCCCATTCTATTGTTTTCCTCTATTTCTTTTCATTGATCACTGAGGAAGATTTTCTTATCTCTCTTTGCTATTCTTTGGAACTCTGCATTCAAAGGGGTCATGCTCAGTAAATCTTTAATCCAATTTTCTGTTGATGGGCAGGGCTGCGTTCCCTCACTGTTGTTTGATGTGAGGTCAAACTATGGTGGAGGTAATGAAGATAATGGCAACCTCCTTCAAAAGGTCCTGTTTCTTGGAGGGCACAAAAACTATATAGACACGAAGGGAGGTCTATTACGTGGAGCTGGCAGAACTGGCATCACGTAAAGTGATGGCAGAACTGAGCAGTTCCACAGTTTGTTGGCACAAGCAGGACACCCCAGAAAGCAAGGGGTGTAGGCCCAGTTTGAGTCTCAGGGCTCAAGAACTGGGAGCACAGATGTCTGAGGGGAGGGAAGGGTAGACATCCCAGCTCAAGCAGACAGAGTGAGTCCACTTTCCTCCACGTTCTGGCTCTGTTCTGTCCCTGGTCCACTGGACAATGGACCTCCTGGTCCACCTCCTAACACCATCCATGGGGACTAGGCTTGCCCATATATATGTTTAAGGGGGCTTCCCTGAGTGAGTCAGTGGTAAAGAATTCTCCTGCAATGTAGGAGGCATAGGAAATGCACAGTTGATCCCTGGGTCAGGAAGATCCCCGGGTCAGGAAGATCCCCTGGAGAAGATCCTCATGATCTAAGTACAGGGACCCCAGACCCTGCAGGCTGGTCGCCACTCCCCACTTCCACCTTTGGTTTTGTTTGTTAATTGAACTGATTTCTATTCATGCCTGACTAAGAGGGAAGTAGAATTCTATGGAAATTCAATTTGCATATAAAGCCACACAGTGAAGCAGGCGGAGTTTCTATTACCCAGCTGGTAAATGAGCTCTGTCCCAGCAAAAAGGCTTTCAGCTGGAAAGCTATTGCTCCTATGGGGAGGGAGGCTGGCTCTCGGGACCAGGGAAGCTTTGGAAGGACCTCCCCACATGGGTCAGTGCAGCCTGATGTCAGGAGCTGGTCTCTCGCGTGGGGGGAGGTGGTCATTCCTGCAGAGGTAACAAAGCAGGACCCCTCCCTGCTTGCCCCTGGGCTCTGTCCTGAAGCCTGTGGTCTCCCGTTTGTTCTCCTCGAGTTGAAGGGCACAAGTTTCCATCCTGGGTGGGGCATTGTCTCTGGGGATGGGTCTGAGGCCAGGAGTTCCAAGATGGTGCTGGTTAAACCTTCTGTTCTGTAGACCAGGGGTTAATGGGGCTCCCAGTGTCACATAGGGGCATTTCCTGAGCCTGGGAGGCAGGCTAGGCCTCCAGAATCTTCTCAACTTTCTCCAGGATGATTCTCAGACCTGTCTGTCCCTTCAATGACCTCAGAAGTGCGCACAGAGCTGCAGGTGAAGTTCACATTTGGCTTGGAATAGTCGTGTAGCTTCCAGAAAGGCCCACTTTCCTGTGTTACAGGCCAGGAGACTCCATCCCAGGATGCTGTGAGCAAGTCGTTTGTCTATGAGTGTGTTGCCTTGAAGGATTATGGGCTCTCCAGACATGGGCCATCATGGTTGGTTTGGTTTTTCACATCAGAGGTGCCTGGATCTTAGAGGAAATGTGGCCCGGGGATACCCGCTTGGCAGGTGACCCCACAGTGCAGCATGGCCTCCAGGATTGGGAGCCATTAAGAAGGTCACTGAGTGGCCCAAGGGCAGGGTCCAGGGGAGAGAGCAGTGGCCAGACCAGAGTTAAAGGACAGAG
Organism: Neotragus moschatus; assembly: GCA_006410615.1. NCBI lineage: Eukaryota > Metazoa > Chordata > Mammalia > Artiodactyla > Bovidae > Neotragus > Neotragus moschatus. The sequence goes on along the minus strand of SJYA01002443.1, from coordinate 518,881 downwards.
TTCTCTCCACAGCCTCAACGTGGGGCCAAGCTTTCCATCCTCAGCCTCATGGTCTTTGCTAGCTGTGTTCACGACCTAACCCAGAACCTGTGAAGGTGGCTTTATCTGCACTCTGTGCAGATGGAATTAGGGTGAGGGTGTTGATGTGAGGCTTTCCTGGTAAGGAGCAAGCTCAGCTGACAAAGAACCTGCCTGCTGATGAGGGAGATGCAAGAGACGCGGGATTGATCTTCGGGTCAGGAAGCTTCTCTGGAGGAGGAAGTGACCACCTACTCCAGTATTCTTGCCTGGAGAATCCCATGGACAGAGGAGCCTGGTAGGCTACAGTCCGGGGGGTCACAAAAGAGCTGGACATGACTGAGTGTGCACGCACATGCACACTCAATGTAAGATCATCCTGGATTGAGGGTGGGTGCTGAGTCCAAGGACAAGTGTCCTTAAAAGGACAGGAGGGGATAAGGAGACACAAGGAAGCCACCTGACCACGGCGACAGAGGGGAGAGGGACACTGCTGCAAATCAAGGACCCCTTTAGCCCCTGGAAGCTGGAAGAGGCAGGAAGGATCTTCCCTCAGAGCCTTCAGAGGGAGCTGGCCTTGCTGACACCTTGATTTCAGGCTTCTGGCCTCAGACTGAATGAGAATAAGTGATGTGCTAAGTCCCGCCCCCCCCCGCCCCGCCTCCCCCGCTGTGGTGCTTTGTCACTGAAGTTGTATGAAATGCATACAGATTATAACACAAACCTGCACTCGTGGGACAGGTGCCTGAACCTGCTGCTGCCACTAGCTACGGTCAGTCAGCATTGGGACATCGCTGCCCTGGGCTGAGGTGTAAGAGCTATTTCACAGACATGAGCTATTCCTTCTGTTCTCAGAACTGTTGTTTCCTCCTGGATGCCAGCCAGAGTCCCCCAACCCTATCTCCACGGTCTTCTGTGTATGTCTTCCCTCCACTCCCTCAATCCCCATCTCAGTCCTTTTTAGCTGTTGAAACAAAATCTCAGAGGTGAGAGGGTGATAAAGAGCAGACATTTATTTCTCAGTCTGAAGGCTGGAAGTCTAAGATCAAGGCACTGCCAAGATTAGTGTCTGATGAGGCCTGGCTTCCTGGTTCACAGATAGTATCTCCTTGTTGTGTCCTCATGTGGAAGAAGGGAGCTCCCTGGGGTTCCTTTTAATAGGAAACTAAGACCATTCATGGGGGATCTACCCTCACGACTTAATTTCTCCAAAGGCTCCACCTCCTAACACCATCACATTGGGGTTTAGGCTTCCCCATATATATATTTAAAGGGGCTTCCCTGGGTGGCTCAGCTGTAAAGAATTCTCCTGCATTGTTGGAGGCACAGGAGATGCACAGTTGATCCCTGGGTCAGGAAGATCACCTGGAGAAGGAAATGGCAACCCACTCCAAGATTCTCGCCTGGGAAATCCCATGGACAGGGGAGCCTGGTAAGCAATAATCCATGTGACCACAAAGAGTCAGACACGACTGGGTGACTGAGCATGCATGCGGGAATAGAGACTTGAGGACACAGACACTCAGTCCGTAACCATCCCCAAACCCACATCCAGCCAAACTTCAGCCGAAGTCTGCTAAACCCCCCGCTCCTCTTTTTTTCATGATCCCTATTTACCTAAAGCACAGGTTAACACACCTTTTCTGTAAATAGTCAGATAGGAAATACTGATCGGCGGAGCAGGGGAAGTGGCCAGACTGTCAGTACAAGAATAGGCGAGGCTGAAATTTGCCCTTCATGTCATTTTTGCATGACACAGACAGTATCTTTCTTTTAATTCTTTTCCCAAGAATTTGACAACGTAAAAGCCACTTGATTCACAGGCTCCACAGACACAGTCAGGGGCTAGACTTGGGGGCAACTGTGGTTGGCAGACCCCTAAGCTACAGAAATCAGAAGAGGAACATGACTACAGAGGAGGGGATAGCAGGCATTATGACCTTGGGCAGAGCTCAGGTGTGACACCTCATGTCACCCACTCTCTGGGCACAGTGCCAGGCACTGGGTGTCCACAGCCAGCTGTCCCCCTGAGAAAACCAGGCTGTTTCTAATGGTTGAGCTCAGCGTCCCTGTCTCCACATGTGCTCACACACGCTTCAACGTTAAATACAGAACATTTTGAACATTAAAGGACTTAGTAAGAAACAGCTTGAGACAAATTTGAAAGGGCTTTGGATGGGAAAAATGGGCATATTAATTGCTTCCTCTGGTGAGCTGCTTTTTTCTCTCCATTCACCATCAAATGCCTTGCTGTGTTGAAATGTTAAATGTTTTTCCCATACAAGGCTGTGGATACCTTCCTTGGCTCTACACATAATCCGATGGCTGGAAGTCAAGTGTGGGCTGGTTGATCATGATGCCCCAGGGCTCCTGCACTGCCAGCCCCATGCACATTTCGGCTGCAGAGTGCACATTTGGAGTGATAGGAAGGGCAGTCGTTCACTGGGCAAGTGGGCAGGCAGCCAGCCCTCTGCTGCCTCTGACCCAGGGGAAGGCAAAGGGCAGGATGAAGGGGTGGTAGTACCCGTGGGAACATGAGACGATGCAGCGCTGCTGTGGACAAGGGCTGATGATCAGAGGGAGGGTGCTCCATGGAACAGCCCTCAGGAGACACCCTTTCTCCAGCAAAGCACAAGACCATCTGAGGCAGGGGTCTGCTGAGGTTTTTTTATTTGCAAAAAGCCAGTTACAATAGTGAAACTAAAATGCAAAACATGAGACATTGTAGGCACTCTCCAGACTGGCTCCGAAGGCCGCTGTTCATCTGCTCTAAGCAAGATGGTTCGAAATAGCCAGATATACAAGGAGTGCAGATGCTAATAAAGACTGTCCAACAGGACGGAGAGAATCTGAGGATCAAGAAAGACAAGGGTAAATATTCTAAAGCCTTTATCCAACAAGGCATTAATCATTCATCCAGAGAAACACAGTGATTTTTTCAAGGCCAAGTGCGTGTCTGTCGAAAATGCATGAATGCATCGGACCCCCAACCCTTACCAAGGATGGGCGACAGGGAGCCCCGTGGTGGACAGTTCAACATTTTTACAGAAGTCCTCAACTTGGAGGAGATGGTTGATTAGGTATGCAGGAAGCGAAACCTTAGTTGGGGCCGGCTGCCCACTCGCAATTCCCTTAAATCATCACTACTTTGAGGAGTTTAACCTGGACGCGGACCCTGCCATAGCAGCTGTCTGCAGGAGCCAGGACTGGACAGGGGACAGCTGCCCTGCCTGGATCTCCTGGGAGATCCAGGGCCCATCTCTGCCAGCCAGAGCTGGGCAGCTGGAAGGGGTACAGCCAGCACAGTCAGCACAGCCGACAGGTCCCTGCAGCTCCACAAACACTCAGGTCATGGGTGACCCCGCAGGGGCACAGCAACTTGCAAGGGCTCCCTGACATCTGAGGAGACAGGCAGAGGATAAACCATCCTCAGGGCAGGAGGAGTGCATTTGACGTCTTTCCTCACATCAGGTGGCGCTCACAGTCTGGGCGACCTTGGCTTCTGAGACCAGGATCACCCTGAACCCAGAGTAGGAAGTCCTTAAGGAATCCTCTTGGGAAGAGCCAGAGAAAGGCAGAGGGCAGAATGTGACAGATTTTGCCAGTGTCAGCCCCAACAGTCATGGTCTCCCTGGCTGTAACTGCCTGCTGGCTCTGGTTGGACTTGCCTCCCACGTGGTCGCAAGTTTCTCCTATGAATTCTGACTTGGCTTCTCAGCGCAGCTTCCCCAGAGCTTCAGAAATGCCCTCAGCTTGATACTGACCAGGATTTTTGGTCTTCCCCAAACTATAGAAACAGACAAAAATTCAGGCAAGGCTTTACTGAGCCCCTGCTGCAGCAGAGGGGAGTGAGAACAAATACCAGGTTCCCTTGTTCACTCCAAGAAGTGGGGCAAGCTGGTCCCTTATAGGGATGAGGGTAGGGGTGGGTCCAGAGGTCAGGCTAGAGGGATCTCTAGCCTTTGGTGGTTTGTTTTTGCTCTTGACTTTTCAAACTTGGCAGTTGGGCTCTTTTGGTCTTTTTGGATCTTTTGTCCAAAATTTGTCCCAACTGTGCAGACATACAGTTACGTGTGGGCCCACTTTCCTGGTAATTTGCTCTAGTGGAGAGGTGTGTCCAGGTACAGCCCTGCAGCAGAGGCCCCAGATCCCAGCCCATCTCAGACCCTCCTGTCTGGTCTTGTGTCTGAATTCTCTGCCCGAGGGAACCTCAGTCTGCACTCTTCCCTGCATGTAGATCTCTTTACCTTCATTTCCTTTGGGTCCGTTCTGCCTGCTGGTCTTCTAGAAAGGCTTTCTGAACCTTCATCAAAGGCGCGATCAGTCCCCAGTATCCTTAACCCAGTCTGCCACACGTCCACGTGCCTTGACTCAATCCTCCCCTCCACAAGCCTACCCGTCTCAGCCCAGCCGATCCTCCCCCCATTTAATCGCCTCGCCACAACCTGCCTTTCCACACACCTACCTGTCTCACTCCATTTCTCCCCATTCTGCCACACTGAGGATGGCACAGTCACTGAGGCAATTTGATCCCATAAGGCAAGTGGTGTTACCCTCCAGGTTCTGGAGGGGAGAGAGGGCAGGGCAGGATAAGAAGTGAGAGTGTTGGTTGCTCAGTCTGACTCTTTGTGACACCATGGACTGGTGCCTGCCTGGCTCCTCTGTCCATGTGATTCTTCAGGCAAGAATACCAGAGTGGGTTGTCATCTCCTTTTCCAGGGGATCTTCCTGACCCAGGGATTGATGTCAGGTCTTCTACCTTGCAGGCAGACTTTTTAATGTCTGAGCCACCAGGGAAACCCCTGGGTGGAGGGACAGGGAGGAGGACAGGAAGGCTGCTTCTAATTGTTTGAATTCTCTACCCTACATGCTCATTAATAACTCTTCTCCTGGGTCATCACAGTGTGATGTGAATAGCTTACTTTGGGCTGAAACAAAGTGAAGTCTCTGGAAATACAGACATAGAAGATACAGGGGAAATTGTTTCAATATTTCCTTTTTGGAAGAAAAGATTGCAAGAAAGAACATGAAATTAATTTGGATTAATCAAGTCAGGGCACAAAAATGAGGCGCTGTATGGAAAGTGCTAGGTTGTTTTCTGGAGCAGTCAGCCTGAATTCCTACCACACCTCATGTGGTCTGGCTGGGGTTACTCCAGAGGTTCTCCACACCAGGCCCTCAGATCAGGCAGCCCTGGAGTGGGTGGTCTGGCCCTATGGTGTCAGCACTGGGTTGGGGTTAGGTGGAAAGCCTCATCCAGGTAGCTAGTCACAGTCTTCCCAAACTGGGCTGCCCAATGAAGGCCACAGCTGTGAGTGGCAGAGACACGGACAGACCGTCAGCCCCACGTTTCCTGTTACAAAGGCCAATCCACACAGGAACTGAGGGGCTACCAGGTGTCTGGCTGCTTTTTGTGCTGTTTTCCAGGTGCCTGAGATTCACTGAGCAGAACACATCTTTCTGGGACTGGAAGAGGGTTATGAGTTGAATCATGCCCCCCCCTAAACGGTATATGGAGGTCCCAGGTACCTCACAATGTGAATCTATTTGGAGATAAAGTCTTTGCAGAGGTCATCACAATAAATGGGGTCACTGGTCTGGACCAGGTGGCTAGTGGTAAAGATCTGCCTGCCAATATAGGAGATGCAGGAGATGTGGGTTTGACCCTTTGGTTGGGAAGATCCCCTAGAGAAGGAAATGGCAACCCATTCCAGTATTCTTGCCTTGGAGAATACTGTGGACAGAAGCCTGGTGGGCTACAGTCCATAGGGTCACAGTCAGACACGACTGCGCGTGAGCATGATTCTGGACCCTCATCCAAAATGATGGCATCTTTCTGAAAAGGGGAAATGTGGACCCAGACCTGCGCAGCAGGGAGAAGATGTGAAGACACAGAGAGAAGATGGATGTGGCAGGAGTGATGCAGCCACAAGCCAAAGGATGCTGTGTCACTGTTAATACCTAGAGGAGTCAGGAAAGATCTTCCCCTACAGCTTCTAGAGGGACCGGCCTGCCCACACTTAGACTGAAAACTTGTCATCTCAGAAACTATCAAGGAAAAAGCTCCTGTTGTTTGAACCACCCAGCTTGTGGTATTTTGTTACTACAGTTTCAGGAAATGGATACAAATTAGCTTACAGGGTAGGATCAGATTCTGGTCCCAAACAAACAGCTGGTGTCTGGGAAAGGAGGATCCAGAGATCCTAGAAGGAAGGGTCTCTGTGGAGGATCTAGGGTAGACAGAGATGGCTCGAGGATGAGCCCCAGCTCTGAGATCCATGTGCTGAGTGGAGCAGGCTTTTTCCACAGAGCTCCCGAGGCTGCTCCAGAGAGAGCCAGGCACAGGGAATATACCTGCACTAGTGAATGCCTGTTGGCACTCCCGGAGGGGGGCGGGGTGGTGGTCAGAGGATGCTTGTCCTAGCTAGCCTTCCCCCAGGCCTTGAATAGCCACATGGCCTCTGGTTCTAACTTGCTGTTGATCTTGGCAACACCCCAAATGGTGTGTTCAGTCCCTCAGTTGTGTCTGACTCTTTGTGACCCCATGGACTGTAGCCCACCAGGTTCCCCTGTCCATGGGATTCTCCAGGCAAGAAGACTGGAGTGGGTTGCCATTTCCTTCCAGACTGCTCCAAATCAGAGACTGACTTTCTTTAAGTCACGATGAAATCACCAACACATATTAGATTTAAATCTGGCACATTTCACCCTGCTCCCTGCCTACTGCCACTCCTCCACAGTATGCTTTCCTGTGAAGTGATCTCAGTCAGACGACTGTGGACAGATCATTTTTGAAAAGGTCAGCATTTCCTATTAAGACAACTTTTATCAGCTGATTTTAGGAGAATTTTCTTCCCTCTGGAGCAGGCCAGCTGCACGGTGGGCTTGTTCCCTGTGGGGAGAAGGGAAAAGGGAGTTTGTGTGCCCTGGACTGAGGAATCCATCAGCTGTGAGCCCAAGGTGGTTGGGACTGTCTTGGTTCCAGGGCTGAAAGTCTTGCCTCCCAGGGAACCCTCAGAACTCAGCACACAGGGATGATTTGTCTCCCAGCCGAGGATAATCTCTATCCTCCACCACACAGCCTCCTCATTCCCCACCATGCACATGAATCTTTGCTCACCTATCTTTCTCAAAGTTTGGTGACACAGCCCTGAAGCCATCCCCTGCCAATGAGTTCTGCAGCTTGCCGGACATGAGGAAACTCTGATTCTTTGTGCCAACATAACACAAAAGAATTCTGAAACCCATTTGTCACAAGAATTCTAAATCCATTTGTAAATCTTCTAATCAAACCTAAACGTCAAGTAGCTTTGTATTGATGAACTCCTGAAGACCCAAGCAAAGGCTATCTAATTCCAGATCATCAGTATCCAGCCAGGCTTCTTTTGTTAGCAACTGATTTGCATTGAAAAATTGGCAGGTTTTTGGAAGGACAAGCTTCAGGAGTATATCAATGTCACTTATGGAAGGAGAAAAAAGGCTCCAGGCTTGTTTTTCCTAATCAGATTATCTTGAGTGAGCTCAGCTATGACCTGGATCGAAAATTAGAGTTGCTTTGGGGTTTACAGATGCCCCCAAGTCTTGGTGGATACCATGGTCCACTATCCCAGGTTGCAGCGAGGTTCCTATAGGCTATGCTGAGTAGGCTTTTTTGTCTACAATGGGATAGACATCCAGCTGGCTAATGCAGGAAAGAGGCATCATTGGTTCATCCATTCACTTGACATGTGGTCACTGAGCTCCTACCATGTGTCTGTCGGGTTTAGTTCTAGACACACCAGATGAATGTAAATCAACTCTAGTCCTCCTGGAGCTTGTCTGTGATTTATTCTCATAATGGAAAGTCCAGACCCACTGGGTCAGGGGTTCATGTAATATCAGAGCTCTCTGAAATTTTTCTTTTCTCCAAAAGATTCACACAAAATCGTTAGAATGGGGTCTCATGGGGGCTGGCCTTCCCTGGTGGCTCAGACAGAAAAGAATCTGCCAGCAATGTGGGAGACTTTGATCCCTAGCTCAGGAAGATCCCTTGGAGAAAGGAATGGCTACCCACTCATGTATCTTGGCTAAAGAATCCTGTGAACAGAAGAGCCTGGTGGGCTGCTGTCCATGGGGGAAAAAGAGTTGGACACGACTGAAGCGACTTAGCGCACACACACCCTCATGGGGGCCACTTGGGTTTCAGGACAACTCTGCATCCATCACCGTGGCTCCAAGTGGGGTAAGTGGGCCAAATGCTCTGATTGGCCAACTTGGATGATGGTCCCACTCCCAAACCAATCCTGTAGCAGGTGATGAGGATGAGAGCTGCCAAAGGAATAAGTCAATTGATCAGGCCTGACTCAAATGCCTAGGCCTGAAACTCAAAGGGCACTATCTACTCAAACCCATGGATCCAGGGATTGAGTGGAGGAGAGTAGGCTCCTCAAGGAAAGTATGGGTGAGTTGTCTGCAGAAGAAAGATAAGGTGCTGGCAGACAAAATCAGCAGACCACCTTTGTAGTGGTTAATTTTATGTGTCAGCTTGTTTAGAATATGGTGCCTGATGCTTGGTCAAAACCAGTCTGGATGTTGCTATGAATCTTCATCTTTTAAATAAAATTAACATTTAAATCAGACTGGAGCCCCCCAGGCTCCTCTGTCCATGGAATTCTTTAAGCAAGAATACTGGAGTGGGTTGCTATTCCCTTCTCCAGGGGATCTTCCTGACCCAGGGATCAAAAACCTGGGTCTTCTGCATTGCAGGCAAATTTTTCACCCTCTGAGCCACCAAGGAAGCCCAACATTTGAATCAGCAGATGTTGAGTAAAGCAGATTATCACCATTGGGTGGGCCTCATCCAATCAGTGGAAGACCTTAAAAGGAAAGACTGAGATTCCCCCAGAGAGGAAGGAGTTCCGCAAACCTACTGCCTCTGGACTCAAGTCTGCAACATGAACTCTTCCCTGGGTCTCTATCCTCCCAGACTTGCCAGCTCCTAGCAATGATGTGAGCCAATTCCTTAAAGTAAATCCCTCCCTCTGTGAAAGATGCGTAGATAGATGGATAGATTAGTATGTTAGGGAACCTTTAGGATAGTGAGAACCAGATACATGAGTTGCCTCACAACAGGAGGTCCTGATGAGGAACACGGCACCACCACTGAACACTAAAGACTTGGGAGGGGCCACAGAAAAGGAGGAGACACCAGTCCATAACACATCCTCCCAATCTCCCAGGATTCTTTGTGCCGGCATCCATCTTGGCTGAGAGATGTGTCCGCCCCCAGGAAGGATCCTGAATCAGAGTGATTGGCCAGCGATAACCCAGAAACTCATCTCATCATCATAAAACCCAGGATTGCGAGCCACCTGACAGAGCAGTCCTCCTGGGTTTCCTTTCCCTGCTGTTCTCTGCCAGGGTGCCCTTTCCAATAAAGTTTTTTGCTTTGTCAGCACATGTGTCTCCTTGGACACCTCATTTCCAGGTGTTCAGCCAGAGCTCACTCTCGGCCCTGGAAGGGGTCCCCCCTCCTTGCAACAGATGACAGAGTAGATAGACAGACAGATGATAGGTATGCCTCTATCTCAATCTATCTATCCTAATCCATATCTACAGACATCTTCTGGGTTCCGTTTCACTGGAGAACTCTGACAGTCCTACAAGGGTCATGGGGGGAGAGAAGGTGCTCACCATGTCATACACATTCTGGCCTTTGGACACAATATTTGAAGAATCTTAAATTGCTGGTTGCAGGACTGCTGTATCAGGCCACTCAGGGCATAGACTGCCCAACCACACTGAGATTACAATCTGAACAGTGCCCCCTGGAGCCTTGCAGTGTGAACCCCCCATCTGCTTCTGACTTCAGAGATACACCTTTGTGGGTTCATGACTCTTGTGAGTCCCTTGGACTGCAAGGAGATTCAACCAGTCCATCTTAAAGGAGATCAGTCCTGGGTGTTCATTGGAAGGACTGATGTTGAAGCTGAAACTCCAGTACTTTGGCCACCTGATGCGAAGAGCTGACTCATTTGAAAAGACCTTGATGCTATGAAAGATTGAGGGCAGGAGGAGAAGGGGATGACAGAGGATGAGATGGTTGGATGGCATCACCGACTCAATGGACATGAATTTGAGCAAACTCTGGAAGATACTGAATGACAGGAATACCTGGCATGCTGCAGTCCACGGGGTCGCAAAGAGTCAGACACGACTTAGTAACTGAACAACAACAGCAGCATTATAACCAGTTAGAATGGAAACAATTTACTGATTAAATAATTTATCCAGATTCCACACAGAAAGTCTTTTGCCGAGATGGACCAGCTAATAAGGAACATTGATTTTAGAAACCAAAGTCAATATGAGGTTAGGGAAACGTTCTCCTCTTTGCATGTTCCTGTCTCCTGAGATTTGGCATCGCTTTGTGTGCTGAGAAAATCAGCCAGGCAGCTTGATTACAGAATTTTCTTCCATTTGTTATTTTTCGGGTATCGTTGTAACTGTACATCTGAAGTTGGAAGGGGTAATGGTATGGGGATTTCATTAGCAATTTATCAATAAAAACGAAGATTTCTTTCCTCCAGTGCTCATTCTAGTAGATTACTTGTTAGTTTGAGGGGGAAATGGCCTGAATAAGTGGGGGTCTAAATTAGAGGGTATTTGCCCAGATCACATTCAAGGCTCAATAATGAGCCAAATTGAGTACTCAGACTGTGTCTCAGTGTATCTCTTCCATAATCAAGATTCCTCTGTAATTGGAAGCAATGATTTGCATATAGACAATTAATGTAATAAGGTGTCCAAAACCATTTTTTTCCCTTTGAATAGCTCCCTTGTAATTTGGCTCATCTAATTCCTTACTTAGCCCTTTTGTTCAGATATAGTGAAAAAGTGGATTTCAGCCCATCCAGGAGGAATTTACAATATTTTGTTTACCGAGGCTTCCCCATATTGGGGCCCCCCTGACTCCAGAATGCATACAGGCATGGGTGGGTAGGGGGGTGGAGGGGCTCGATTACTGCATCCAGAACACAGGTTCCCAAGTCTAGCATAAAGCAGGATCTCCTGGAAATCTGTTCAAGCAGATTGCGAGCATACTACCGCAGGGCACCAGGATCAGCAGCTGGGGTGGATCCCAGTGAGAATTTGCATTTCCAACAAGTGCCCAGGTGATCCAGAAACTGAAAACCAATGGTCTAGAACTCACAAATTCTTCAAAGACAAACTGATGGAAAGTCATTGCCTGAATGGGTTCAGGTTAATAAGTCACAGTGTTTGACTGAGATCTGTCTGATCTGAACCCTGCACAGGTAAAAGGTGGTTTAGAAAAATTGCACTAATTTTTACAATTTGCTGTTTTGTCTCTTTTCTTCCTTTTCCAAATCCTGGCATGTTCAGAAAAGCTGATCAGTGATTTCTTTTGCCCAGGTCCTCCATTAGGATGGAGACACAGAATTGGTTAAATGAACCTGATGTTTACCCTTCAAACCACTTCCTTTCTCCTCTGCATCCAGCTCCAATTAGGCCATCGTCAACATTCTGAAATAGAAAACAGCTGTAGAGAGCAGCTGTCGAGGCCACGGGGGTCTTGAGGACCCCAAAGGGGGATCAGGGAGCAGTTTCATGGTGGGCAGAGGACAGAGAGCTAAATGCCATCCACTGGGGCTGGAAATTTGGGCTGATGGTGCTGGTGATGATGATGGTCATGATGATGGTGCTGATAATGACAGCACAAATTGAAATAGATTGGCACAGGCGCCAGGGGCCCTGAGGACTGGGTTAAAATGTTTATTCTGATTGGTCTTGAACCCAAGGGGCAGAGCTTTGCCAAATGTTCTCAGAGAAAGTGATGAATTTCAAAATGAGCCTCTGTATTTATCTGGCTCTTGGTTGCACAAGGGGTGACTGGCTGTGCTGAAGTGAAGCAGCCTCATCACTCATGGGGCTGCACCGAGACTCGCAGGGTCCTGGCTTTGAGGTGCATGCATCCAAGGAGCTCCCTATGTTTTACCTGGAACAGATCCAGAAGAAAGGGGGGCTCCAGGTGGATGTCCTGCAAGGGGCTACCCAGGCCTCTGCTGGGCGCTCTGCTCAGGCATAGAGAGGTGACGCGTGCCAAGGACATTCTCGCTGCTGAACTCTGGTCTCTCCCAGTGCTCCCGACTGTGGAGCCGTGGTGTGTTGCAACCTTCCGGGTCACAATGTCAGCATCTGGAAAGTGAGACAGGCTTTGTGCTCGCCACCCCTGGCCCATCCCCACCACCATGAGAACATGGTGTGTAATGTAGATAACTCAATTTAGACAGGGAAGTGCAGTGTACATCTAGCTGGGTGGGGTGCACAGAGAGGTGAAGATGAAGACAAAGGGGACTTGATAAAGGACCGAGGAAATGGACTGATCTCTGGGGCTTTGGTGGGTCACCTTGAGCCCTGGCTGCGAGGCTGCTCTAGCCTTGCTCCTCAGCTGGGGCCTCAGGCCAGCAGCATTGTATCACCTGGAATCTGGCTAGAAATGCTGACTAGGAGATCAGGAGCAGCCCAGATTCCCCAGACTCAAAATCAGTGTTTTCACCAGATCCCTGTGATTCCCAGGCATGTGGAGACCTGTGGAACTTCCAGCAAGAGCTGTGCCTTCACACCATTTGAGTCAGATGGACTAAGGAGTTGGATTGATTGCCTGGTGACCACTCTATTGCTCTCTAGTTGAGTGCTGGTCAGTGTCAAGTACTGTCCCAGTGTGGGGGATGCCAACCCATGTCAAGACAGGTGTGAGCTATTCATAAAATAGTGCTGTTGCATCAGTAAGCAAAGGATGTTGCAGCCATCAAGCCATCACATCACAGCCACCCTGACTGTGCACCCTGAGGAAACCCAGGATGAGAAAACACAGGTTGCTGGCCCCAGAGAGCTGGGGAGCACATCAAAGGAGTGATGTCACTGAGCCTGGAATTGTGCATTGTCCCATACATAGAAAAATGCTAAATTCCTTAATTTGAGGGATTAACAGCAATTTTTTGATGCTCCTACCTGGCCTTTGACATGAAATCTCCTATATATCCTGGTTCTTTCCTTCAGAGCAGGTACCCCATGCCCAGGGTCCTACAGCTCCAGGAAAGACTATTCTCTTCCTAAAGAACTGTTTGATGCTCCAGAAGGCCTCTGAAGAGACAACCCTACTGTGTGGCTTTAATCCACCACTGTAAGAATTTAGCCCTTTTTGATGGTGGGATTTGCATGAAGCCAGCACCGTGAAGCTAAGATGATCACTAGGATTGGGTGGGGTGGGGGGAATGGAGAATTTGTCAATCCAAGCCCAGGCCTTTACCTAAGAATGTGGTGACACGTGATAAACAAAGCATGCCCTGGGAATTGGCAAAGAAATCAAAGATGATGAAAATATTGGTTGATTTTATAGCCAACTTTCATTACTCATCAGTTCAGTTCAGTGGCTCAGTCATGTCCAACTCTTTGCGACCCCATGAATTGCAGCACCCCAGGCCTCCCCGCCCATCACCAATTCCCAGAGTTCACTCAGATTCATGTCCATCGAGTCAGTGAAGCCATCCAACCATCGCATCCACTGCCACCCTCTTCTCCTTTAGCCTTCAGTCTTTCCCAGCATCAGGTCTTTTTCAATAAATCAGCTCTTTGCATCAGGTGGCCACAGTCTTCGTTTCCTATATATTGTTGGCTCACTGCATAGACAGCAGGGCAGCAGCTCATGCTGATAAAGCTCATCTCACTCACGCACTTTCTTCCTGAGGCGCATCACACACTCCTTGTGCTTAGGACACGAGGCAGCACTTCAAGGCTACATGTAGGGGTCATTTTATGTAGTAAAACTGCCAAGAAAAGCTCAAAAATGCCAGGAGGAGCCACCCTGTGCTCAAGGCCAGGGGTGGCGACCAGGAGGAGCAACCCACATCCAAGGAGTGGTGGCTGCGCTGGTGCAGGAGGGCCTAGAGGAGCTATCCCACGTTGAAGNGGGGCAGGAGAAGAAGGGGACGACCGAGGATGAGGTGGCTGGATGGCATCACTGACTCAATGGACGTGAGTCTGAGTGAACTCCAGGAGTTGGTGATGGACAGGGAGGCCTGGTGTGCTGAGATTCATGGGGTTGCAAAGAGTCGGACACGACTGAGTGACTGAACTGAACTGAACTGAACTGAATAGACCGCAGAAGGGATGCTTACGTATGGTCTGAGTGCTGAAACCAGAAAGCAGAACATCCGACACCTCAGCTGGAAACGTGCATGGATTTTGTGACAATGTCTGCCTTGACATGGAAACAGCCTAGGTGTCCATCAAAGATGGTAAAGACAGTGTGGTCCATATACACAATAGAATATTACTCAGTCATAAAAATAATGAAATTTTTCATCTGCAGCAATATGGATGGACTTGGAGGGCATTAGGCTTCGTAAAAGAAGTCAGATGGAGAAAGACAAATGTATGACATCACTTAAAAGCGGAGTCTAAAAATTGATACAAGTGAACTTATTTACAAGATAGGAACAGACTCACAGATTTAGAAAACAAATTTTATGGTTACCAAAGGGGAAAGAGGGGATTTCCCAGGTGGTGCTAGTGGTAAAGAAATTGCCTGCCAGTGCAGGAGATGTAAGAGACATGGGCTTGATCCTTGGGCTGGGAAGATCCCCTTGAGGAGGTCATAGCAACCCACCCTAGTATTCTTGCCTGGAGAATCCCCATGGATAGAGGAGCCTGGTGGGCCCCAGTCCATAGGGTCACAAAGAGTCAGACATGACTGAGTGACTAAGCATAGCACAAATACAAATAGATAACCAATAAAGACCTACTGTAGAGCACAGAGAACTCCACTCAGTGTGATGTAATAACCTACATGAGAAAAGAGTCTGAAAAAGAACAGATATTGTACATCTGAAACTAATACAACTTTGTAAATTAGCTCAACTCCAATTAAAAAAAAAAAAAAAAACAGAAGAAATACGACAAACTGACGGTAAAGAATCTGCCTGCCAATGCAGGAGACATAAAAGACATGAGTTCGACCCCTGGGTCTGAAAATCCCCTGGAAAGGGGCATGGAAATCCACTGCAGTATTCTTGCCTGGAATCCCATAGACAGAGGAGCCTGGTGGGCTACGGTCCACANTAAAAAAAAAAAAAAAAACAGAAGAAATACGACAAACTGACGGTAAAGAATCTGCCTGCCAATGCAGGAGACATAAAAGACATGAGTTCGACCCCTGGGTCTGAAAATCCCCTGGAAAGGGGCATGGAAATCCACTGCAGTATTCTTGCCTGGAATCCCATAGACAGAGGAGCCTGGTGGGCTACGGTCCACAGGGTCACGAAGAGTCAGACACGACTGAAATGACTTCACACACACACACACACACACACACACACAACAGAAAAGAAGCAGACTCACAGATATAGAAGGCAAACTAGTGGTTACCAGTTGCCATTATAAGGGTGGGAGAGGGAGGGACACAAAGCAGAGGATGGTGGGTATAAGACAGTCTCAAGAATGAATTCCCCAACGTGAGAGATAAAGCCAACATTTCATAACAGTTGTAAATAGAAATTAACCTTTAAAACTTGTAGAAAAATTGTCACAGAGCTCTGGGTTTGTGTTCCCTGTGTCAGCCTAGAGGGATGAGAGGGGGAGAGAAGTGGGAGGGGGGTTCAAGGAGCCGGGGGAACATATGTATACCTGTGGCCAATTCATGTTGTTGTGTGACAGAAACTATCACAATGTTGTAAAGTAACTATCTCTAATTTAAAAATTATAGAACAAGTTTTAAAAATTAAAAAAATGTGTGCTCAGTGACTTTGGAGAAATGTCCAGGCTCCCCAATTAAAGCACATCTCATCCTATAAAATGGGGGTGAAGTGAGGTCACTGATCACTGTAGCTTACTTTCCAGCCACAGTTTTTAGAAACAATGACTTAAAAAATAGTGATGGCAAAGTTATTGCAAAGTAAAGGTCACAGAGCGTCACAGACGGTGTTGTTAGCACCTCGGTCCCGAGAGCTGGGAAGGTTGCCAAACGCCTGCCTTTCAGGAGGGCAGCCACTGAGTCCTAGTTCTTGCCCCCAGTTTTTCACATGATTTAGTTGCTTATTTTTGCCCACATTCTAGCCCTGAATCTGCCACTGGGGACCAGCTCTAGCAGCAAAACGAAGCCATGCCCAAGTGGCTCATTCCCTGCACAAGGGAATCTGGCAGTCCTGACCAAAACCACCTCGGCGGTTACCCTTTGGACCAGGAGTCCCTGTCCTAGAAACTTATCTTGAGGATGTACCAAACCGTGTCAAGTAGGCCTTGCATATTGGCAGTTCTGTGAGATGGCACTGGCTGTGACTGCAAAGTACTGGAAACAAGCTGAACGCTCACCTGTAGGATAGGCTGGGTAAACTCTGGGGCACCCACAGGACAGAGGGGCCGGCAGCTGTAATGAGGATAAAGAGGCTGTCTGTGGGTGAATACAGGGTGGTCTCTGGGATCTCTTGCTTAGTGTAAAAGAGCCAGCATTCAGCAAGAGTTTATTGTGCTCCCCTCACCTGTGTCAATTAAAGGCAGGGGTGTAACCAGAAATGATGAAGCCACACCCAGGTGTCAGCAGTTCCTCTCTAGGAGGACTGTACTCTCCCTGGGCTCTCAGAGGAGCTGCTCCTGATCTGAGACAGTGGATACCGTCAGGCACGGCCGGTCCACCGTGACTGTGACACGGGAAAGAAGTTGGGTTTGCAGGCGATAAAAGCTGGATCAGGGTCTTCCCTCTTCAGAGTCACGCGGGTCTCTCCTGCCACACCCGGGGTGCCCTGCAAGCACCTGACTCCAGGGGAGCGGGAATGGTGAGCTTCAGACCTGACCACAGCTGGGACTCAGGCTTCTCTGGCTCCGACACTGAAGCGGGCTTACAGCAAAGACGGAAAGCTGAAAAATTAATTAAGACTCCTGTGCCCTTTCGGCTGCCACCTCAGAGAGCAGAGAGCCTCGTTTTTCTTGTATAATAAACAAGTGTCTAGTTTACTGCTGTCGGCCAGCTCTCTGTAAACGCCTCCTCTTACTATTTCCCAAGCCTGGGGCCAGCTCTTCCCTGATTGATAGGTCTGCGCGGATACGCGGTGGCAGACACCTGTCCCTGGGGGCCCCTCCTACCCCTGCGGATCCTTTAAAGGGGAGGCCTCCAGCCCATGGGGTCTCCACTCCTCCTGCATCTCCTGGTGCCACACACTTAGAACTCCTTCTCTGCCAGCACACTTTCCTATGAAGGACTATGATTTTTCCAGCAGTCATGTCCAGATGTGAGAGTTGGACCATAAAGAAGGCTGAGTGTTGAAGAACTGATGCTTTCAAAATGTGATGCTGGAGAAGACTCTTCAGAGCACCTTGGACAGGAAAGAGATCAAACCAGTCAATCCTAAAGGAAATCAACCCTGAATATTCATTGGAAGGACTGATGCTGAAGCCGAAGCTCCAATACTTTGGCCACCTGATGCGAAAGGCTGACTCATTTGAAAATACCCTTATGCTGGGAAAGACTGAAGGCAAGAGAAGGGGACCACAGAAGACGAGATGGGTGGATAGAATCACCAACTCAATGGACATGAATTTGAGCAAACTCTGGGAGATTGTGAAGGACAGAGGAGCCTGGCATGCTGCAGTCCATGGGGTGGCAGAGAGTCAGACACGACTTAGCAACTGAGCAACAACAATGACTGGTTTCCTTTCTGCCTCGTGCATTGATCAGAAATGACTCCATAGCGGAGGGCGGCTGGCAGCTGGAAGGAGGTTCCTGCCTTTTGCTTTCCTGTAGTAAAGTTGTCTCAAATTGGAGGAAAGAAACCCTTTGTGGGTGAAGGGTGGGGAATGGGGTGCAAGGGAGGTGGGGAATCCAGAGTTAGGAAGGAAGGAATCCATGGAAGAAGGAATCCCGTTCTTCCTTATCTGGTAAAGAGCAAAGTTGTGGGGAGCCTAAGGAGCAGCCATCCTCAGGCAGGCAGTGCAGCAGGAGATGCAGGCCAGGCAGAGGTGATGCCACCAGAGGGCATGATGGGCAGAAAGGATGCAGGAGGAGGTCCTCAGGAGGGTCCTGGGCACCAGAGCCCTCACCTGGGTCTCTGAGGTGATGGACCCTTCCCATTAGAGGTCTTCAAGGAAGACGCCACTCTGATTCACTTTTCCTCTCAGTATCGTCATGGAATGCTGTGGGCCTGGAAGTGACCTCTTTCCTTGTACCAGAGCCTGTTGCATATGTTGGCCTGTTTGTGACCTCAGCCCCTCCAGAGTTGCGTTTCTGGACTCTCCAGGGTTTGTGCCCCTCAGCTCCTCCAGGGTTCATTCTCATAGGAAACCTCATCCCTTGGCCTCAGGAAGTCCCCAAAGGAACATTACTGAACCCTGAATTCAGCAAGTTTTCCCAAATAAACAGAGGTCCAGGGTCTTTTGCTGGGAAAGCCAAGGGAAGAGCCTAGCATAAAAAGACTCCTGGAGAAATAAGAAGCTTGGAAAGATGTGCCCACAGTTGGAGGTAAAAGCAAAAGAGAGGAAGGCCCCTCCAGGCTTGTGGGTGGATGCCCTCTCACGGGGAGATGGATAATGGTCCTGCCCCCTGTGCTCTGTCCCTCCCGGGACAAGGTCTTCGGTCCTGATTTGCTTAAAGACACAAGGATCATGTAGTCAGATTACCAAAGATACCCTGAGGCTCTGATGCCCACCGGACCCCTTGACTGCTTTGCATGGTGTTGGGACACAGGGCACAGGCTGGCCTTCCCTCCTCCAGCCAGGATGGCACACTTGTCACATCCTGCAGCCCAGCAATACCAGATGTGAAGCTCTGGGCTCCTGATCCATCCTCAAGGGCACAGTCGAGAGCTCAGGACAGATCACAAAAAACGTCTGCAAAACTCCTAGCTGTGGTCCAGTCTTGTTAGGCTTGCACTTGTGAGGTGTATAAAGAAGACGCAGATCATTCTCCCATAGTGAGAAAATACAGTTCTCAAAGAGGTGTGGGGAAGGCTGTGTGATGCACAGCCTTGTTGAAACTCAGTCAAGTGTCTGCGCCTCTGGTGGTTTGGAGACCAGAAGGCAATTGTATCTGCTATTGATTTCTCCCTGCGAGAGCTGCTTTGGAAAGCTGTGCGCACACAGCAAGAGTCGTCAAAGACAGGTGAGAAGGTTGAGGATTTAAATCCCGAGTAGAAAACCAATGGCAGCTCTGAGCAATTCCTGTGAAGTTTGTAAGCAACAGTTGAAAACGGGCATGTGTAAGTGTTTTTCAGATGAGGATTGTGGGGTATCACTGAATATAAATGACCCAGCTTCACCAGACATTCTCAGGCTTTTATTAGCCCCCTGCATATCTGGAAGTGGTTTTTAAAAATAACCTTAAAGCTCCTAAGTTTGTTGGCTAGCAGAAGCCAGTCTTTAGTCCAAAGGTTATGATCAACCCCAGATTCAGTAGGAAGTTCATAAAATACCCTCCTCATAAAGCCAATATTTCATCTTGACTGGGTAAATCGAGGGGAAAGATGATACTGATGAATAGTAAGGAATTGTGTGTGTGTGTGTGTGTGTGTTTCTGGATTTGTTCACTAAAAACAGACATGTGTGAGGAAAGTGGATGACATTTAAAGCAGTACTTGAAGCAATCTTGTAAACTTCTAGCATCCTGAGTGCCTGCATGTTCAGTTGCTCAGTTATGTCCGAGTGTTTGTAACCCCATGACTGTAACCTGCCAGGCTCCTTGGTCCATGGAATTATCCTGGTGAGAATACTGGAGGGGGTTGCCACTCCAGGGCATCTTCCCAACCAGGGATCAAATCTGCCTCTCCTGCATTGCTGAAAGCCTCTAGCCTCCTGATGGCATCTTCACATAATAGAAACATCTAGAGCCACTCCTGGGGTCCCCTGGCAAAATCCCAGCAGAAGATAAACATTGGGAAACAGAAGGGGGCTACAGGTCTCAGCTCCAAGAAGTTACAAGAGGTCTGACATGACCACCCAATAGTGTGACAGGCATATTTCAAGCTGATATGTTATTCTTTTGAGATGGATCAATTGGAGACCAACATTGGTTGGACTGGGCATGGGGCAGCCCCGTGATTTTGTAAGAAGGCTGCTCTAAGATGCGGCACAAGCCTTCCTGTCCACACTCCCAGGAATCATATGCCTCTAGGTTGAGGGTAAAGACAACAATGCTTTCCAGGTGGCTCAGCGTAAAGAATCCACCTGCCAGTGCGGGAGATGTGGATTCGATCCCTGGGTTGCGAAGGTCCTCTGGAGAAGGAAATGGACACTGACTCCAGTATTCCTGCCTGGAGAATCCCATGGACAGAGGATCCTGGTGGGCTATAGTCTGCAGGGTTGCAAAGAGTCAATTGACTGAGCAGACACAAGAACAGTGATGAGAAAATCCCTATGATGGTTAATTTTGTGTGTCAACTGGGCTGGATCACAGTATCCAGGTTTTTGATCAAACACTATTTTAGATGTTTTGTTAAAGTATTTTGGGTGGTGAGATTAATTAACTTTAAATCCTTAGACATTAAGTGGAGCAGATTATACTCTGTAATGTGGTGGTTTAGTCACTAAGTCATGTTCGACTCTTGTAACCCCATGGACAGTAGATTGCCAGGCTCCTCTGTCCACGGGATTCTTCAGGCAAGAATACTGGAGTGGGTTGCTAGTTCCTTCTCCAGGGGATCTTCCTAACCCAGGAATCAAACCCAAGTCTCCTGCTCTGCAGGCGGATTCTTTACCAACTGAGCTACCAGGGAAGCCCACTCTGTGATATAGGGGTTCTTGTCTAATCTAATGATGGCCTTTAACAAATAGACTGAGATCCCCTGCCTGAGGAAGAAGGAATTCAGCCTCCAGGAAGTTTTTAGACTTGAATTGCAGCTCTTCCCTGGGTCTCCAGTATCCTGGCCCACTCCATAGGTTATAGACTATAATTTATATATGTGTCAGGATCCACAGTGCCATGAGCCAATTCCTTAAAATAAGATTCTTTCTCTCTGTGTGTCTGTCTTTGTCTCCCTCTGTCTGTCTGTCTCTATATACTTCTTGTTGTTGCTTAGTTGCTAAGTCATGTCCTATTCTTTTGCCACCCATGGACTGTATCCCTCCAGGCTCCTCTGTCCATGGGATTTCCCAGGGAAGAATACTGGAGTGGTTACCATGACCTCCTCCAGGGGATCTTCCCAGTCCAGGGATTGAACCTGCGTCTCCTATATTGGCAGGTGCATTCTTTATCACTGAGTCACGAGGGAAGCACCACCCTACGTGCATATGTATGTGTGTGTAATACATACACACACATCCTATCAGTTTTGTTTCTCTGGACAATCCTGATCAACAGTATCCTAAGGCTTATAGGACTTTGAACTGTGGAAACAAACCTCTCAAGAGAACACAGGTCCGGAAATGTCCTCCTTCCTGTGGATCACATACAAGGGGACACATTGAGAGCTGTGATCTGTGACATCCATGAGGGACCCCATCGGCGTGCTTCATCTCAGAGCAAGGACTCTGGGGTCCATATGAGGATTTTCCACTGACTGGCTGTTCCTGGACAAGGTGCTCGACCTCACTCAGTCTTGATCGCCTCGTTGGTAGTACAGAGATGATGAGGCTTCCTTCAGGAGCCCCGGGATGTTCACCCAAGTGCTTTGTAACCCATGCTGGTGGTATTGTTATTTCTGCTGAGTATTATCAAATTACCTCGCTGACATCTAATTAAGTTGAATGTGTTGTTTCAGTTCTGTTTAAAACAAAAATGAGGTCCTTTTAGATTAACTCCTCTGCAGGGTGTATTCGGGGGCAGCCTGGCATCCTTAAGGATGCCAGAGGGCCTGGCTGCTTGTGCCCAGATCATGGATGTTAAGTGAGCCCAGTCCCTGAAGAAGGCACTCATTTAAAAACATCCTCTTTGCAAGCTTCCCCAGTCTCCATAATGGAGATGCCAAAGGCATCCGCGATAAACACCAAACTGGGAAAATAAAAAAAGAATGTGAGAGAGGAAGGTGGAGAAGCTTAGAGACAGCTATGAGCGATCCAATCTTGAAGTGCAAAATCAAACCCACAACTTTCCACTCCAACATGTCGCAGCCAGAGCTGTCACGTGACGGGCTGTGGAAAGAAACCCAAAGAAGCTGCTGCAAATTGTATTCACTCCTGCTTGAGCCAGCAGAGTCTCATCTGTGAACACAAACTCATTAGCGCAGTGATGAGCAGGGCTTGAAATGCAGGGTGTGTTCGAGCTATCTTTAACTCCTATCTTGGCCTCAAGTTGCAAGACAGACGGAAGAATCTAGCGCTTCTTCCTTTCTGCTCAACTGATCGTGAAGAAAAGGGAAGGGACTTAGAGAACACAGGCTGGGGCGGGGTGGAGGATGACACAGAGAGCACTCCTGGGAGTAGAGTGTGCATGTCAGCCAGAGGCTGCCCAGAATCAGAGGCCAGGAACAAGGGCAATGTTATAAGGACATTTAAGTAGATTTGGCGGAGGAGGAAATGGCAACCCATTTTGATATTCCTGTCTGGAGAATCCCATGGATAGAGGAGCTTGATGGGCTACAGTCCATGGGGTCACAAAGAGTTGGACATGACTGAATGACTAACAGTAAGTAGATTTGGGGCCCAAAAAGCGACATCCCAAGCAACCTGTCACAGACTGAATGTTTGTCCCTCTAAAATCCATATGTTGTAATGGTAACCCCCAGTGCAATAGAGCTGGGGCTTCTGGGAGTTCATGAAAGTGGAGTTTCATGAATGGGATTAGTGCCCTTTTGAAGAGGACCACAGAGGCCTCACCGGCCCTCCCCACCACGTGCAGACCCAGCTCAGTCATCTTCTCGCTGAGTCAGGAAGCAAGTTCCAAATCTGCCGGTGCCTTCATCTTGGACTTCAAGCCTCCAGAGCTGTGAGCAGTAAATGTCTGTTGTTCATAAGCTGCCCAGCCTATGGTATTATCATTATAGCAGCCTGCACTAAGACACAAAGATGGATGCTTCTCATACTGGTCTCATCTGCCAGCTCAAGAATAATGTTCTCAAAAGTTAGAAAACCTTGAGATTAAACCTTGATGCATGCAGATACCAGTTAGAGGTGCATCCCTTGGCTTCTCTGAGCCTCAGTTTTCTCTCCTGGGAGACATCAGCAGAAATGATCACTTACCTCATCAGATTGTTGAGGAGAGTCGTCAGGAAGGAGCCCAGGGGAAACACCTGGTGCAGCTTGCCATGTAGAAAACATCACTGCACATTAATACCAACCAAATTGGTGATGTAATTGTCAAATCTGGGGGTTTTGAGCCCTGCTCTGTGCTGCCCTGAGGATTACTCAGGGATTGCCTGAGGTAGGGAGCTGTGGCGCCCTCCCCTCCAGTGAATTAGCTCTCTGAGAGCTCACTGTTAACCTGCCATCTGTCTTTTTTTTAAAGATAGTTTTATTTATGGTTATGCTGGGTCTCCATTGCTGCACAGGCTTTCTCTAGTTGTGGCGAGCCGGGTCCACTCTTGGTTGCAGTGCACAGGTTTCTCATTGCGACGGTTTCTCTTGCTGTGGAGCACAGGCTCTAATGGGCTTCAGCAGCTGTGGTGCACAGGCTTAGCTGCTAGGTGGCACGTGGGATTTCCCCAGACCAGGGCTCAAACTTGGGTCCCCTGCATTGGCAGGTGGATTTTTTAACCACTCTACCCCCAGGGAAGCCCTTGTCATCTGTCTTTTATGTAAGGTTTCACCTCTTGCGCCCACTTGGCAGCCTCTCAAGCTCACACAGGTGTCCCCAGCTCTGCACAGGTGCCTACCCTCCCCCGGCAGATTGGCAAAAGTATAAAACGCTGGCAAAATTGATGTGTTTGTCGGTGGAGAAATATTGCTGGTAGAAATTCAAAGTAACAGAACCCCTATGATGGAGAATTTGGCAAAATCTAGCAAGATCTTATATTCTTGTACCTTTTGTCCAAGGAATCTACTACTTGGGTCTACTTTCAAAGATGTACTTGGGAAATATGAAAAGACAGGTGCTTGGTCCTATCCACTGTAGCACTACTCGAAGGAGCAGAAGACAGTCACAGTTCAAATGCCCATCACTAGGAAATGACAGAGGAAACCAGTGTGTATCCATACAATGGGTTATTTTTGCAGCTGTGAAAAGAAATGAGGACTATTTCTTTGGGTAGGTTTGAAGCAATTCTAAAGTATAGAGATAAGTGAAAATAGCAGGGTAGAAAGTGAAAACAAAACAATATATTTTTCTTCCTTAAAAATTTTATTTATTTGCCAAAAGGGGATGGAATCAACCTGAAAGGTGGCAAAGCTGGTACCATATGAGCAACAAAATAATAGTAATGATATTATATTATAGCCTAAAGAATAAAATGTTAGTATTATGAAAATTGGGATGCTGACTCAAACAACTTATAAAAGAGGGGAAAAAATGAAGACAACTGGATAATTTGAGGAATGAGAGGATATTTTAAGACATTATGGAATTACTATTAAATCTGAGGTATGGTGATGATACTAAAGTTTATATATTTTAAAAGAACCCTTATCTTTTAAAGATACAAGGTAAAGCATTTACATAAGAAGCAATATAATGCCTAATATTTGCCTCAAAATAATCCAAGGGAGGCAGGGATCATTGTAGCCGGATGTTCATTATACAAGGCTTTCTCATTTTGTACTCGCTTGCCATTTTCCATAATAAAAGGATTTTATTATGTACCAATCTACCTTACTGATTACATACATTTAAGCCACATTCAAGGCATGGAAACTTGTTCTACATATCCTGAATTGTTGGCTTCTGAAGCAAACTTGTGGAAACTTTCAATTATGTTGTCAAGCAAAATGAGCCATGAGGACCCTTTGGTAGGTCCTCATCCCCTCTCCCCCCATCACATGGCTGCACAGCAGTAGATGAGCAAAAAGCCTGGCCCAGGGTGGATGCAGGAGTTCAGGGTGTGGGTGGTACGGTCAGTCATGACTATTGTTAACAAACATGCAGAGTCCGGGACGGGGGCCTGGCCGAGCAGCAGTGCAAGAACCTGCTGTCATAGAGCTTACACAGTGGGGAGGACAAAGGCTGTGCACGTGATGAGAATAAACAAGATCTCCAGCTAGCCATAGGTGAGGCCAAGATCATAGATCTGACACAGGCATGGAGGTGTCCATGGTCCTGGAAGGTCTCATCGAGAAAGGAATGCTTGAATTCAGAGCAGACACAAGAAAGGACCAGCCTTGCAGAGATCTGAGGAAGGGTTCTGCCTCCTCTGGTCCAGCTCCTTCAGGCTCCTCCTGGTTTCCTGGGCTCCAGCCATGCTGATTGCCTCCCAGGAGGCCCTTAAACACTCCTGGCATGAACAGGGCTCCAGGGCTCTTCACCTGCTGCTCCTCTTCCCTGCAGCCCCCTTAGCCATCTACCTGAAAGACCCATTCTCTCCTTCCTAAGTTCAATTCAGTTCAGTTGCTCAGTCATGTCTGACTCTTTGCAACCCCATGGACTGTGGCATGCCAGGCTTCCTTGTCCATCACCAACTCCTGGAGCTTGCTCAAACTCATGTCCATCGAGTCAGTAATGTCATCCAACCATCTCATCCTCTGTCGCCCTCTTTTCTTGCCTTCAGTCTTTCCCAGCATCAGTGTCTTTTCTAATGAGTTGGCTATTTGCATCAGGTGGCCAAAGTATTGGAGCTAGAGCTTTAGCATCAGCATCATTCCTTCCAATGAATAGTCAGAATTAATTTCCTTTAGGACTGATGGGTTTGATCTCCTTGCAGTTAAGGGACTTTCAAGAGTCTTCTCCAAAACCACAACTCAAAATCATCAGTTCTTCAGTGCTCAGCTTTATGGTCCAACTCTCACATCCATACACAACTCCTGGAAAAACCATAGCTTTGACTAGATAGACCTTTGTCGGCAAAGTAATGTCTCTGTTTAAAATATGGTGTCTAGGTTTGTCATAGCTTTTCTTCCAAGGAGCAAGCATGTTTTAATTTCATGGCTGCAGTCACCATTCACAGTGATTTTGGAGCCCAAGAAAATAAAGTCTCTCACTGTTTCCATCTTCTTAAAGGCCACATCATCAGAGTAGCCTTCCTGCTGGAATTTCTTGAGAGCTCATTTCCTCTTCCCCTTGCTGCTGCTGCTGCTGCTAAGTCACTTCAGTCGTGTCCGACCCTGTGCGACCCCACAGATGGCAGCCCATCAGGCTCTCCCATCCCTGGGATTCTTCAGGCAAGAACACTGGAGTGGGTTGCCATTTCCTTCTCCAATGCATGAAAGTGGAAAGTGAAAATTGAAAGTGAAGTCGCTCAGTTGTTTCCGACTCTTCGCGACCCCATGGACTGCAGCCCACCAGGCTCCTCCATCCATGGGATTTTCCAGGCAAGAGGACTGGAGTGGGGTGCATCGCCTTCTCCCCCTCTTCCCCTTACTTGGCTTTATTTTCTCCATAGCATTTGCCATCATCTGACATATCAGCTCCAGGAAAGCAGGGATTGAGTCTGTTGTGGACACGTGTACTCCCAGCCTCTGGAATGGTATCTGGCTTAAAGCGAGTACTCAAAACATGTTTCTTGGGCAAAGAAACAAATACAAGAATACTGTAGAAACTTTTAATTGTGGTGCTAAAAAAGACTCTTGAGAGTCTCTTGGAATGCAAAGAGATCAGGCCAGTCAACTCTAAAAGAAATCAACTTTGACTATTCATTGGAAGAGTGCTGCTTGTAGCCTAAACTCTAATAATTTGGCCACTTGATGTCTATAACTGACTCATTGGAAAGGACCCTGATACTGGGGAAAACTGAAGGCAAAAAGAGAAGGGGGTGGTAGAGGATGAGATGGTTAGACAGCATCACCAACTGAAGGGAGATGAATTTGAGCAAACTCTGGAAGAGAGGAGAGAGGAGAAAGACAGAGGAGCCTGGTGTTCTGCAGTCCATGGAATCGAAAAGAGTCAAACATGACTTAGTGACTGAGTGATGACAACAACAATGCCATATATCAGCTCTGAAATGAAATACAAATTATGTTTTTGTTGCTTTTATAAATGGAAACAAACAAACAAACAAAAAAACCCAATAGGAATACTAATAGAAGATATGAAGGAATTTTGTGGAGAAAAATGACAAAAGATTTGTTTTATAACACTGCAAAAGCATAACTAATGTTTCATGTTCTATAAAAATAAAAGTTATCTGCAAATTAACTCCTGATGTCACACAATTTCAATAAAAATTCCAGTCTTTTGTAATGAGAAAATCGATGAGCTGATTCTACAACTTAAAGGTAAAAGCACAATGATAAAAATGGCCAGGGAAATTTTGAAGAAATGAAACAAGGTCCTAGTGATATTTTACAGTGAACAGTAATGATCTCTGAAGAAGATTTAGCTTTGGTACCAGGTACCATGCTTGATCACTCAAGAGCTTTTGTGCAGCAGAGTTTTATTAAAGTATAAAAAGGGACAGAGAAAGCTCCTGACACAGACATCAGAAAGGGGACAGAGAGTGCTCCTTTGCTAGTCTTATCAAGGCCTTATATACATTTATGAGACCCACTCCCACAACATACATCTTAAATTAACAAAATTCAGTTCAGTTCAGTTCAGTTCAGTCACTCAGTCATGTCCGACTCTTTGCGACCCCATGAATCGCAGCACGCCAGGCCTCCCTGTCCATCACCAACTCCCGGAGTTCACTCAGAGCTCACGCCCATCGAGTCAGTGATGCCATCCAGCCATCTCATCCTCGGTCGTCCCCTTCTCCTCCTGCCCGTTTCCCAGAATCAAAGTCTTTTCCAATGAGTCAACTCTTCACATGAGGTGGCCAAAGTACTGGAGCTTCAGCTTTAGCATCATTCCTTCCAAAGAAATCCCAGGGTTGTTATCCTTCAGAATGGACTGGTTGGATCTCCTTGCAGCCCAAGGGACTCTCAAGAGTTTTCTCCAACACCACAGTTCAAACGCATCAATTCTTCGGCACTCAGCCTTCTTCACAGTCCACCTCTCACACCCATACATGACTGCTGGAAAAACCATAGCCTTGACTAGACAGACCTTAGTCAGCAAAGTAATGTCTCTGCTTTTGAATATGCTATCTAGGTTGGTCATAACTTTTCTTCCAAGGAGGAAGCCTCTTTTAATTTCATGGCTGCAATCATCATCTGCAGTGATTTTGGAGCCCCCCAAAATAAAGTCTGACACTGTTTCCACTGTTTCTCCATCTATTTCCCATGGTGTGATGGGACCGGATGCTATGATCTTCATTTTCTGAATGCTGAGCTTTAAGTCAACGTTTTCACTCTCCTCTTTTACTTGCATCAAGAGGCTCTTTAGTTCCTCTTCACTTTCTGCCATAAGGGTGGTGTCATCTGCATATCTGAGGTTATTGATATTTCTCCCGACAGTCTTGATTCTGGCTTGTGCTTCTTCCAGTCCAGTGTTTCTCATTATGTACTCTGCATATAAGTTAAATAAGCAGGGTGACAATATACAGCCTTGACGTACTCCTTTTCCTATTTGGAACCAGTCTGTTGTTCCATGTCCAGTTCTAACTGTTGCTTCCTGGCCTGCATACAGATTTCTCAAGAGGCAGGTTAGAACTAACAATAGAAAGATCTTTTCAAGACTCACTCCCATAATATATATTTTAAGAAAACAGGATTAGTCAGAAGATTCTCAAGAAGGAGAAACTGTTCGCAAGCAGGATACATCATTGCTATATAATCTTTAGATTGAACCAGTTCATCCTAAAGGAAATCAGTCCTGAATAGTCACTGGAAGGACTGATGCTGAAGCTGAAACTCCAATACTTTGGCCACCTGATGTGAAGAGCTGACTCATTGGAAAAGACCCTGATGCTGGGAAAGATTGAAGGAAGGAGGAGANATCTTTAGATTGAACCAGTTCATCCTAAAGGAAATCAGTCCTGAATAGTCACTGGAAGGACTGATGCTGAAGCTGAAACTCCAATACTTTGGCCACCTGATGTGAAGAGCTGACTCATTGGAAAAGACCCTGATGCTGGGAAAGATTGAAGGAAGGAGGAGAAGGGGGCAACAGAGGATGAGATGATTGGAAGGCATCACCGACTTGATGGACATGAGTTTGAGCAAGTTCCAGGAGTTGATGATGGACAGAGAAGCCTTCTGGGCTGCAGTTCATGGGATAGCAAAGAGCCAGACACGACTGAGCGACTGAACTGAACTGAACAGAGTTGAAGCTGAATTGTTTTGTTGTGTAATCATCAGTTCCAGTCTTAAATAAAAAAATGTTTTACGTGACTAAGACTAAGAAATGTAGAAAAAAAGTTTGTCTTTTCTCTTCCTTGAGAACTCCAGACCCCTATCTCCTCTTTGAGAGCCCCAGACCCCTCTCTCCTCCTCAGGGAAACCAGACTTCTTATCAACCTGCCTAGGAATTGACGCTTTCACTAGGAAATATGTTGAGGGAGTTGGCTATATAAGATACCAGAATACATCATGAAGTTATGGTGGGTAAGTAATGTGATATTACTAAAAAGCTAGTGGAATGGAATACAATGCCCAGGATACAGATCCATGCATGTATAGAAAATTAAAACATGAGAAGGATGCTCTTTTAAACTAATGGTAAAACAGTACCTTATTTAATAAATAGTGCCGGGACAACTGACTATACCCATGGGATATAAAAATTAGCTCCCTATCTCATTATCTCATGTCACAGCCAATATTAGATCCCAGCTGCATAAAGGTCAAATCAGAAAAGCAAAAGAATTTCAATTTTAAAAATATCTTTAAACTTTCTGAATAGGGTTGTATTCTTAAGCAAGCTGTTGTTCATTCGCTGAGTCATGTTGACTCTTTGCAACCCCATGGATAGCAGCATGCCAGGCTCCCCGTCTTTCACTGTCTCCCAGAGTTTGCTCAAATTCATTTCCATTGAGTCGGTGATGCTATTTAACCATCTTATCCTCTGCCATACTCTTAAGCAAGATAAACATTCAAAAACTACTGTCAATAATTGCTAATGATAAAAAATTATTCTCAAATACATGAAATTGAACAACAACAACAAAAACCTTTCAGTCATCAGGAGGTACTATTTTGGAAAGACAAGGATTTGAGAGAGAAGGTTACATGTAAATCAAAGCAAGACTGCCGCGTGCTCCTTCTCAGATGCACCTTCCGTTGCCTTCATCTCTGCCACGGACACAGTTAAGCAGCCAGGCCAGGTCCTCCTGCTGTCTTCAGCCCAGTTGGTCCAGTTTCCCCACTCTTTGCTGGTTGATGACTATACCTGCCCAGTTCAGCCCATAGATGAGTAGCAGCTCCCAGTTTTGTAGGAGCAAACCACAACCACTGTAAAGGTGGTGATCCAAGCTGTGGAGAAGGTCCACACTTTCTCCAAACGGAAAAGACAGACCCTGTGGTCACTTAGGGGCTTCCCAGGTGGTGCGTGTAGTAAAGAAGCCATTTGGCAATGCAGGAGATGTAAGAGACAAGGGCTCAATCCCTGAGTCGGGGAGATCTCTTGGAGGAGGGCACAGCAACCCTCTCCAGGATTCTTGCCTGGAGAATCCCATGGACAGAGGAGCCTGGCGGGCTACAGTCTATGAGGTCGCACAGAGTTGAATGTGACTGAGGCGACTTAGCACACAGCACAGCAGCGTGGTCACTTGCAGAAAAGACACCCTCAGAGTTGCAAGCCACGGTGCCCAGAGGCCAGGTGAAGGAAGTTACAACTGCTATCACCAAGAAGGCTCAGTCTTTAGGGATATCCTATTAGCAAAACTTGTGCGTGTGATAAAGAATGGAAGTCACTTCTTGCTCTCTACAAATCAGAAAAGGGAGTAGTCAATCCATGTGGTCCAAGGATGATGAGGGGAGCAGGTACAGGGTAGAATGCATCCTTTTCATCTTGAACACCAGGGACTAAATTGGTTATAAAGAGGCCAGATCTGCAACAAGGGAGAGGAGTCATGTGAAAGGCAAACATTTTGACCTTGTTAGTTCAAAGGTGGCAGGAGAGGGATGAGGAAGAAGGGCAAACTGGGTGTTAAGCCCTTAAATGCAGTTATACTGGGTTAGGGCTAAATTGGAAGGACTGAAGCTGAAGCTGAAACTCCTGTGCTTTGGCCACCTGATGCAAAGAATTGACTCATTAGAAAAAATGCTGATGTTGGGAAAGATTGAAGGCAGGAGGAGAAGGGGATGACAGAGGATGAGATGGTTGGATGGCATCAATGACTCAATGGACATGAGTTTGAGCAAGCTCCAGGAGTTGGTGATGGACAGGGAAACCAGGCGTGCTGCAGTTCATGAGGTCCCAAAGAGTTGGACACGACTGAGTGACTGAACTGAATAGCTAAATCATACACTCTTGTTGTCTAAATTTCCCATCCTCTAAAAGAGGTGGTGAGGGTGCTTATTAAATGTTCTGAGAAATAAGGATAGATGCCATAAAAATCATCTGTATAACAGCTTCATTATATTAAAGAAAGTAATCGAAGGGTCCACATTAAGTTACCTGCAAATATTTTGCATGCTCATCTCATCTTTTATCTGTGTGCCCATAAATGCCTTATGGATAATGACTGCTATAAAAATAATGCATTGCTTAGGTGAGTTCCTTTTAAAAAAAAATAAAGGAAATATCATTTTCAGACATTATTTCCTTGAGGGATGCCACAGCAGAAAATGAGAACTGGCTTCTCCAACTTCGCCAGCTGCTTTTTTTTTTTTCTTTTGGTTTTGTTGTGTTTCTGAAAGAAAACGTCCACATGCACTAACATCTCTAGATTTGCAGAAAATTAATTCTGTAGATGATGTGGAAACGATAGCCTATAAAGTTAATGAGATATTACTGAAGGCTGAATAAACAATTAGCAGTATTAGCTGCAAAGATAAACCAAGACCTGTTGCCATCTAACAGAACTGCAACTAATTAAATCGAAAATTACAGCACAAGCGGGTGAAAACAAAAGCCAGTGGAATGGGGGCGAGGATTAACAGAGCTAATATTGCAAATTCAACATTGTTATTAAAAATAAGAAGGAAGGTGGTGTATTAAAACCATCAATCTCCCCCTCCCCCATTCTTCTCTGGATTTTGTTTGAATCATTGCACTTCCCCATTGTCCCTGTCTTTCCAGAGTCTGTTTATGGCCACTCCTCGGGTCTCCGGAGATGTTAAGCCTGCATTTTCTGCAGTTCAAAACCTGCAGCCCACCTGAGAGAAAGAGCCCTTCCTGACCCCCCAGACCATCCCCAGTTCCCTGGAGCATGAAACTGGCTTCCTTGTTTCTGAACAGGAAGAGCTGTATACCTTCCTGGGGATAACCATTGTGTTGCAAATCGCACCATTTTGCCTAGATTTGGGAACTTCAAGGCCCATGTTCTCCATGCTCTCAGGGCCACAGAGCTGTATTTCTCACTTAAAAAAAAAATACAGTCATCCTCTTTCATGGCTTTGTCTCAGTTGCTCCTTGTCTTGGAGAGCCTGGAGCTTCTCAGAGAGCCTGCTGGAAATGGGGGCAGAGGCGGTGCCACAAGCGGATTCTTCCATAGGCCGGAGACCCGGGCAGGAAAAACGAACTAGAGGCTGCTCTGCCTCCATGCCCCAGCTGTGATGTAGAAGGTGCAGGAGAACCAACTATCTCTTTCTGAGACCCAAGACTGGCTGCAGTCAAGATTGTCATTGTTGCTCAGTCGCTCAGTCGTGTCTGACTCTTTGTGACCCCATGGACTGCAGTATGCCAGCTTCCCTGTCCTTCATTATCTCCCTCAGTTTGTGCAAACTCATGTCCACTGAGTTGGTGATGCCATCCAATCATCTCATCCTCTGTCACCCTCTTATCTTGTCTTCAGTCTTTCCCAGCATCAAGGTCTTTTCCAATGAGTTGGGTCTTCCCACCAGGTGGCCAAAATATTAAAGCTTCAGCTTCAGTATCAGTCCTTCCAATGAATATTCAGGGTTGATTTCCTTTACGATTGACTGGCTTGATCTCCTTGCAGTCCAAGGGACTCTGAAGACCAGCACCACAGTTCAAAAGCATCAATTCAAGATAAGTCAAGACAGGAATGTAAAAAAAGAAACTTTGTTCAACTTTGTTGAGTATGTCCAGGCATCCTCAGGATGCTGGCATCACCTATACCTGGATTAACTTATATGAGATTTCACCTGCACTGTGGGACCACACGGTAACCTCACTTCCATGAGAGCTAGGCACCAAAACTCAAGAGTTTCTCTCTGAAGCTGCATAGGATGCTCTACTGACAGGCGGGGGTGTCTTGGTGGGGGACAGCTATTTCACAGCTCCACATTAGCCCATGGAAGAGGGGCGGAACTACAGAGATCTCCCGAGAGGACCTTGAAAGGTTAGAATTGGGAGGGTTGTGTGCTGTCAGCATCCTTCGTCTGATGACAGCATCCAGAGAGAACCGAAGGACATTTGTCCCATCAAAGGTTAGGCCTGCACAAGCCACACTGCCCAGGGGTCTGAGAAGGTCCATTCCATGGTTATGCGCATCTCTGCTTCCCACAGAGCATCTCTGCCGGACCCGGAATCTTAGACCTTAACTCCCAGTGGAACTGTTCCCCCAGTAGTCCAGGCTTCCTCCCCCCATTGCCTCTGACTGGATTGATTCCTTCTCTCGGGGCTCCCAGAGTCCTTTCCATGTTATTGCAAAAGGAGAGCGTGTGGTGAGGACCTTCTCTGGATCATAATGTCCTGAGCGTGGACCACTTAGCTTTGCCTTTATATTCTGTCTTGGGCCTTCCCAGGTGGTGCAGAAGTAAAGAATCAGCCTGCCAGTGCAGGAGATGCAAGAGACCCAGATCTGATCCCTGGATCAGGAAGACCCCCTGGAGGAGGAAATGGCACCCACTCTAGTATTCTTGCCTGGAGAACCCCAGGGACAGAGGGGCCTGATGGGTTGCAGTCGTGTGGTTACAAAGAGTTGAACATGACTGAGTAACAGAGCACATATTCTGTCTCTTATTCTTTTCTAGTTGATGACGGATGAAAAATTTCCCCAGGAAGTATGCTTTAAGGATTCAGAAACTATGCCTTACACCTTCAGCTCCTACCTGCCTCCCCTCCACAGACACACACCACCACCACCGCCACCGTGGCTAGTCTTGGCGGGGCACACCACAGAGGTTCACGGATGCTCATCATGAAATCAACACATTTTATTCTGTGACGTTTAACTCCCTTTAGAACAATCTAGACTTGCCTCCATTCTGGAAGAGTCTCCTCAGAGCCTCTGCCTCCCCTCAGGGTCTTCCCTACTGTGCGTGGCAACCTTCTGACTTGCGGCATCTTCAGATAAAGGTCAGTTATTGACAGTCTGGCTGGAGAAGAAGCATTATCAAAGAGCCCAGTGGACGGGGGCTGCCATGTTTGATGCATACAGTCTCTTTGATAGATCACAACATGAAGGGTTTTGCTCCAGGCAAACTGCTCTAAACTGTCTGGTTTCCTGCAGGAAAGTGGAGCTTGTTTGGGAGAAAGTTGGAGGAGTATTCACTGCTCAGCAGTGACCCATAGATGGGCAGCTATCTCAGCCCGCACGAAGACTGAATGACTGAATAAAAATACAGCAAAGCCCACTGTCAACCAGAAAAGAGCTCAAAGAGCAGTAGGAGTTTCTGCTTGTAACAGAGCTCTTATTGGATCCACAAAGGATTGGGACTTGGTGCTTATTGAACCCCCGCCCTAGGTTGCCTTCCACAGGAAAGGAGCTGCAGACTAAACTTTCAAGACTTATTCTGATCCATCTCAACTTCAGAGCACATAGGAATGGTGACCAGTTGGCCCTCATTATTTTTGTTTGTTTATTTATTTTTGGCGGCTCTGGGTCTTGGTTGCTGTGCACAGGCACACAGTTCTGGCGAGCCGGGGCCACTCCTAGTTACAGTGCATGGGCCTCTCATTGCAGTGGTTTCTCTTGTTGCAGAGCTTGCCCTAAGGAGGGCAGGCACAGTAATTATAACACATGGGCTTAGTTGCCGCATGGTATCACCCTAGACCAGGAATCAAACCTATGTCCTTAACATTGATAGGCAGATTCTTAACTATTGACCCATCAAGGAAGCCCGTGGCCCTCATAAGTGACTTTTCTATCATCACAGACATAGATTCCAAACATGCCTATCACTTGAGAGCCAATGACTCCATTTGCTCAAAAATTGTATTAATTCAGGCAAAAATAATGATCCAAATGAAATACCAGAAGGGACTATACTTGGAAATCCTTCAGCAATGTATCACACATGAGAATAGAGCTGTGGAAAAGACTTCAGTGTAAATACTGTAATTCTGCCGATAATTAAATAACCTTAAACTGACTCATTATCTTCAGTTACATGTTAATAATTTTACTGGCAAACATTTCATGAGTTAGTTCTGAAAAGACTTAAGCATAGATAGATTTAATTAATTCCATATTTGCAATAGCTTTTGCTCACTTCAAATGATTTCTTGAAAAGTCAAGGAGTGTGTAGACATGTTGCGTAAGTGGTGAAATGACAGCATCCTCCTGAAATTATTTGGAAGGGGAGCTCTGTGTTAGAGGGTGAGGCTGAAGAAAGACAGCTCTCAGTCCATGATTCTGACAATTGCAGGTCACACTTGGCCAAGGGAGGGGCCCCAGGATGGAAAAACTTGGTATCAGTGATTTTCCACCCCTGAGGTTCTTGTAAAATACTGGGAAATGCATCATTCTGTAAAGTGTCTCCTGATGCTTTTTCCATATGCCCATAGATGTGCTGTATATAGAAGTTGGAGCTGGTGGCCAAACAGTGATTCATGGTATTTGATGTAAAACTTTTAAAGGAAACCTTAGCCCTTTTCTCAGAAAGACATTCAATATACACTGTCAAACTATCTGCTCTTCAAAGTGCCCAATTCTGGAGCCTGAAGGGAGAACAAGTGCCATGAGACTGGTATTTCAAGTGTGAAGAAGTGAAAGTGTTAGTTGCTCAGTCATGTCTGACTTTTTGCAACCCATGGACTGTAACCCACTAGGCTCCTCTGTCTATGGAATACTGCAATGAGT
Source organism: Neotragus moschatus (assembly GCA_006410615.1). Taxonomy (NCBI): domain Eukaryota; kingdom Metazoa; phylum Chordata; class Mammalia; order Artiodactyla; family Bovidae; genus Neotragus; species Neotragus moschatus. Next base: position 482,831 of record SJYA01002443.1, on the reverse strand, counting down.
AGCCATTTCCTTCTCCAGGGCATCTTCTTGACCCAGAGATTGAACCCGGGTCTCCTGCATTGCAAGCAGATTCCTTACCATCTGAGCCACCAGGAGGGTGTACCTAGTATCATTTCACTGAAATGCTTTCAGCTCTGAGATCTTTGGACAGCTCCACAGTCCCATAGATGCTCTTTCCTCTCTGGGAATAGATAACACCCAGCCCCCAAAGCTGCATGGACCTGATGGTGGGGTGCTGTCTTTCTTCTCCTGGTTTCATCAGAGAAAAATCTAGCCTGAGTAATGGACACACGCACCCTCCATTCTTCGAAGAACTCTTGTGATCACCAGTTCATTACTCTCATCTCTTGTCTTCATTTACTTGAAGTAAAAGATAGATATTGGCTCCTAATTAACCCACCTAACCCTGCAGTTTTAAATATCTTTGCTTTTGTGAAACTCTGGACTAAGGTTAATGATTCAACTCTGCTTCTAAGCATGTTCTTTGAGAAGGTAATTCACTTGTACTAGAGGAAGCATGTCGGGGCATACCATGGCTGTGCTCAGGGTCAGGGCAATTTCAAGTGACTTTTATTAAGGCAACAGGAAGAGGGCTGGAGGTTGGGTCAGATCCCTAGCTAATTACAGGCAGTTTATTCTGGGACTGATTAACATTCAGAGGCAGGGCCAGACCTGGAAGGGAGAAAGGACATGATAAGAAGTGTTTAAACTAAACCCATATATTTCTACTGTGTAGAAGGAAGATTTATGCTTGGGATGAATCTAGCCATGACTTTGTGCTTCCTTCGTGAGTTTAGGAATTAACCTTTTCACTTAGAGCCCCCAAATGAGCCTTACTGAAGGGGAAGAATGCCACTGAGCAGCGAGTGGAGGTGAAGACGGCCTGGGAATGTGGTTTAGCTGATTTCTCTGAGAGGCTGAAGAAGTGGCAGACTCCAGACCCAAACTCCCTACAGTTATCAACAATACTGAACTCCATTATGGATAGAAACAGGCATCATTTCTTGGCTGTGTTAATTTTTAATAAGTGAGTTGCATCAAATCTAATCATGCCACGGAGGGCAGTTTTTATATTTTATAAGCAAAGATAAATCCCTTCCCAATTCACAAGCTCCTTGGTGGCAGTTTGCAGAGGCCTTTGGGGTAACACACTTTAAACCTTCATCTCCTATTGTCATCCCCGACTTGTAAGTACCTCTGCAAGATTCATTGTTGCTTAAATAATTGAATCTATTTAAAGACATGAAGCCAATTAACTTTTCAGTTTATGACCAAGAAATAATTTCACCATGTGTGGTCAGACTCTGCTGAGTATCTGGGGATTCAATTATTGTTCAGAGCTTAGAAAAATCCAAACAGCATCTTAAAGTATGTCAGACTGCCTTTTCCGTGGCGTTTATCAGGGTAACCTATGACTCCAGACTTGGTGGGGACACTAAGCAAGCAAAACTCTATCTAACATCTGTAAATTCCATTTGGTTTTTCTACCAAAGCTCTTAGGTATGATGTGTGAATTAGGGATCCGTGTTTCCATGCTCTAGTTTTGGTGTCGTTTGGTTTTTCCTTACCTGGTGCAATTCTTTTCTTTTCATAAGACATCTGTGCCCTCCTAGGTCTCTTTCTGGTTTTCATTTTTTTTTTTTCTTAGACTGTCTATGCACATGGGGCTTTCCTGGTTGCTCAGATGGTAAAGAATCCACCTGCACTGCAGGTGGATTTGATCCCTGGTTTGATCCCTGGTTGAGAAGATCCCCAGGAAAAGGGAATAGCAACCCACTCCAGTATTCTTGCCTGGGGCATCCCATGAACAGAGGAGCCTGGCAGGATACAGTCCATGGAGTCTCAAAGAGTCGGGCACAGCTCACCGACTAATACTATGCACGTTAAAGTGTCAGTGATGGATGAGAAGTTTTTTAAAAAGGTAAACTTTTCTTGTGGGAATTTGCATTTTGAATAGGAAATGTTTTATGATAATAAAGAGAAGACAATGTGGGCAGTTGGATTATCAGAAGTTACTGCAGGGTGAGAACCCCGAGGACAGCTTGGTCCTCTGGGGGCTGACAGCTCTCTACCATGTGGGCTGAACTCTCTGCATTACCCCTTCCCTCCCACGTGGCCCATAGCACAGAGCCACGGCCCTGGGGCAAAGAGGAAAGTCGAGATCTGCATATGTGGTCCAGGTGCTATGTAGGTGAACAATCTCCTTCACCTCTGAGGTTTATTCTTCAATTTCACCGTTAATTCTAGACTGACTCCCAAATCTGTAACACTGGTCCAACCCTCCTCTCAGACTTCAGAGATGTCTCTAGAATTTTTTAAGTGACATCTCCACTTGCACACCCTCCTCTCTTTACAAACTAAACATGGCCAACTTAATGAATACACGGCCACCATTTAGCCAGCTGTCCAAACCAGAAACCCAGGTATCACCCATATCTTCTTCCTCGCACTCATTCAGCATGTCCAACTGGTCATTCAGCATGTCCAACTGGTCACAAACAAGACCATAGTTACGCCCTGACTCTTTCCTACATTTGACTCTTTCCATCCTTACCACCACCTCCGGGAATACCGCAAACTATTATCTTTGGTTTCTGTCCCCTGCTTGTTGTTACATTGCTTATCTCTCAGTCATTCAATACCTTCACAGATGGCACCTCCTCCACGAAGCCTTCCCTGAAATCTTCACTCCTAACCCTCATCACCATGATCATTCTTTCCTTTAAACCTGTCACCTCTTTCTGTCTTGTAGCACACATCCTTGACTGGCTTACATATAGGTTATTTGGGCACCTGGGTTGACCCACCTACTTTTTTCTTGAGAAGGATCAGGGCTTTTCATCTCTGTACTCCCTTCACTTAGAATGGCCCCTGGTCTATGACTGTTAAATGAGCAAAAGCAACACTCAGCTAAGACCAGAATTTGAAGACAGTTTGGAGGAGGAAACAGGTGCCAGCTGCCTTGTTATTCTCAAGAGAGACTTAGTGGGGAGTTGGACATCTCTGGGGAGTTATCTTTTGCTGCTCCAACCAACTCTACAAACGAGGATTAGAGGGTGCAAGGGAAGCTGAAGGCTCAGGGCCCAAATCTCTCCAGTCTTTCTTAATACCAGAAGAGTCTACCATCACGGAGAAATTACTGTGGAGCATGATCAGGCTTGATGTTACCAAAGATCATCCCATAACTCGCCAAAGCCTCTACCAAGGTGAACTCTGGTTGGGGGCTGACCAAGTAAGAGCAATACTCTTGGAAATGAACCCTTAGGCAGTGGCTCTGTGGGTTGGGCTGGTAATGAAGGGTGAAAAGACTGCAGCCAGGAGTATTAGAGCCACGGAGACAAAGTGTGGTTCACATTGCGGCTGCCTTCCTTCCTCTTGGCTCATTCAGGGATCTGTGGCCCAGATTGTCCACATGCAATATAACCACAGGGTCCCTTTGTCTTCCCAAATGGGCATTTCCAATAGCTTCTCTCCTGAAGGGTGCACTTGGGGAGGGGTCCTACACCAGAAATGGTTTCTACAACAATCTGTGAACAGTGGATCCTTTGGAGGGTGGGGTTGTCAAGCATCTGGTTTGTTAGTTGCTCAGTCACGTGCAACTCTTTGTGATTCCGTGGACTATGGCCAATCAGGCTCCTCTGTCCATGGAATTCTCTAGGCAAGCATACTGGAGTGCGTTGTCATTCTCTTCTCCATGGCATCTTCCCAACCTGGGGATCAAACCCGGTCTCCTGCATTGCAGGCAGATTCTTTACCACCTGAGCCTCCTGACTCAGTGCTATTGAAGAGGAGTCCTGAAGGGTTCCTAGGAAGAACCCACACACAAACCACAGTAACTTCTCCCTGTTTCTGGGATCTAAACAACGTGAGTCTGAAAGCAAAGTCTGACCACATGGCGAAATCATTTCTTGGTCATAAACTGGAAGTTAATTGGCTTCATTTCATTAAGTGGATCTAATTATTTAAGCCCCAGCAAAGGTTGTGGTGAGAGTTACTAATGAGGGTGCTTTTAGCTGTCCCCTGCCTCGGGGAGCCGGTTGGCATCCCAGTGGCCTGGATGAGTTAATGTAGCAATGACTAAGGGGCCCTGGGGGGGGGGGGGTGGGAAGAAGGGAGAGGTTTCACAGAACCGGGGCCTTGGGAGCCAACTGCCTAGATTAAGAACTTCAAATACCCCCATGCCTGAATTGAAAATGAGTTTGGAACTTTATCCAACAGCATAAACCAGTGCAAATTGTTCTTAGAGACAGAAGAAGGCAGAGGGCTACAGAAGAAATGAGGCCATCAAACGCTGGCAGTGCGTGGATGGCAGGCCCAGGATTTCAGTCCAGAGCCGAGCTTTGCGGGTGTTTGTGAGCTTGGCCATGCTCCAGGGCGGGTACTGAGCCGTGCCATTGTGATTATTTTCCTTTCAGCTGTGCTAGTGAAGAACCACCCGTGAGCCTTTAAACGAACACAATGACCACACAACAGGAATAAAAGATAGTGCAGAGAGTCAAGCAGCGGCTCCCAAACGTCTCATATCCAGGAAAGAATTCGTGTCTTTCTAGGCATGGCTGCGTGTTGCCCACTGAAATGATGAACTGCTGTTAGCTATTCTGTTTAATAATTAGTTATTAAAATCCTTAAATTTCAGTGTATTCTTAATCCCAAGCCCAGCGGATAAGACCTACATCACGAAAGCATTGTAAAGCATTTTATTTTTGTGCCAGTGGAAACAGACTTAGAAGCCTGTTGTTATATAGGACTTCCCTGGTGATTCAGGGGTGAAGAATCCTCCTGCAGATGCAGGAGACATGGGTTCAATCCCTGGGTCTAGAAGATGCCCTGGAGGAGGGAATAGCAGCCCACTCTAGTATTCTAGCCTGGAGAATGCCATGGACAGAGGAGCCTGCCAGGCTATGGTCCACAGGATCACCAAGAGTCAGGCATGCATACATATAGACTTTAGGGGGTGGTGTGTGTGCATGTGTGTACTTGCTTCTCAATGGCCACAGTCACTACTTTTACAAAATTAAATGTCCTGGATGGCATGAATGATGACGATGTCAACAGCTATTGGAATCTTCAGATACCCCACTATGACTCCCTCACCTGCCCCCCACCCACCCAAGTTCTGAGTAAATGGAGAAAAAAAAACCAAAAAGTAGCTGATGAGCTCACCTGTGAACTCTCTTATTAGTGGAGGCCAGATTGGATGATCCCACTCTAGCTGTTCGCATTACAAGCTGACGGTGGTGGGCAGAATGGCCCAGCCAGCCCAGAGAGCCCCATGCTGGACCCAAGAGTAGCAGAGACAAATGTATGCTCTTCCAGGAGCATTCTAGGTTTTTCTTCCCAAATTTGCCATACAGATAAGTAACCTGTCTTCCTGGTGTGAATGAAAAGTGGTCCTGCCATATCAGTAAATAAGGGATGCTGCAGCCATCAAGCCACCACTTTACAGGTGCCCTGACTGTAAGCCCGGAGGGAACTCAGGATGGAGGCAAACGGGCTGCCCACTGCCAAGCCCTCAGCCGCTTGGGACCATCACCAATGGTGCGCCCTTGGGGGACTCAGGATGGCGAAAAAGCAGGATACTGGCCCCAGAGAGTTAAGGTCAAAGGATGATTTCAATGAGCCTAGACTCTTGTATCTTCCCATATATAGAGAAGCACTAAATTCTTTAGTTTGAGATGTCTGGTTTTCTGTAATAAACAGGAATCTTTTGGTGTTCCTACACCATGGTCTTTACTGCAAAAACTCCTATAAATCCTGGCTCCCCACTTGCCTCTTTGGAGCAGATTCTCAGATCTGAGAGTCCTGTTCCCTGGGCTTGAAATCTTCAGAAAGTCCACCAAAGAAAACATAATTCTCAGCTTCTGCATGCCTGTGTGTTAAGTTGCTCCAGCCATGTGCGACTCTCTACGACTCTATAGGCCATAGCTTACCAGGCTCCTCTGTCCAGGCAGGAATACTGCAGTGAGTTGCCAGGACCTCCTCCAGGGATCTTCCTGCCCCAGATATCGAACATGTCCTGCATGGGGAGGCGGGTTCTTTACCACCAGCACCTGGGACACCTTCTCAGCTTTTAGGCTATACGGCTTTTCCAGTGGGCACTGGAGAAGACAGTAAAGAAGTGGGTGATAAAGACCCTCAGTGGGGGAGGAAGCATCCTGGCGGAGATTTTAGAGAAGCCAGGGATGAGCCAGGTGTAGCACTGTACCTACAGGCAGTCTAGTCTCCACAGAAACATGCATTAGGAGTCCCGTCACAGAGATGAAGAGATTGATGGAGTCAGAAAGTCAGATGACTTGCCCAAGATCAGCTAGTTAGTAATGTTTGTGTTCAGTCACTCAGTCATGTCTGACTCTGCAGCTCTATGGACCACCAGGCTCCTCTGTCCGTGGGATTCTCCAGGCAAGAATATTGGCGTGGGTTGCCCTTTCCTCCTCCAGGGGATCTTCCTGACCCAGGGATCAAACCCGCATCTCCTGTGTCTCCTGCACTGGCAGGCAGATTCTTTGCCACTGCGCCACCTGGGAAGCCCCAGTTACTGATAGGATGGAGATCTAAACGCAGGGTTTTAAAACTGTAACCATTTCAAAAGCTCAAATGTTTATGTTTGAAAATTGTGCGAAATCATGGTCTTCAGAAAATGGCCCAGGATTCCTCGGAATTCCCCAGACCCTACCAGAGTGACTTCAGGGTCAAAACAATTTTCATCAGGGCACTAAGATATCATTTTCTGTCTTCACTCTCATTCTGTCATGGATGAACAGCAGGGTTTTCTGGAAGCTATGTGACACGTAGCATCACAGTTGATTGGAGAAGCAGCAAGGGGAGTTCAGCTGTTAGCTGGAACTCAAAGGGATTCGCAAAATTGTGAAACGATGCCGCTCTTCTCACCAACATTTTGTTTCATGAAACATATTTCACTTTACAAAAAATATTTATGTTAATATGTGGTAAACTTTTTTTAGTGAAATAAAGCATATTTAAATTTTTTCTCAGTTTTCATTTCCAATATGATAAATCTGAATAGATGTAAATAAAAGCTCTTGGGGAAGAGGGGGTTGCTACATGTTTTTAAGAATGTAAAGTGTTCCAGAGACCAAGTTTGAGAACCACTGGTATAGACCCTAATTTAACTGTATAAAATCTGTGCCCCCTTTGGACTTCCATTTCTATGCACTCTAGAGGACCAGTTCAGCTAACAGTCAACTAAAAATCAACTTTGGAGCCTGGCCTCACAGGGAAGTGAAGGGATGAAGCCATCCTTTTGTATGGCTTATGTATCTCAGAACTCAGGAAAATCTGAAGAACTTCTTTTTTTTCTCTTAAAACCTATTGTGAGCTCTTGTGAAGACACATCCAAGACCAAGAAATCCCAGCCTAGAATAGAAACACATAGTTGGAAATTTATTTTTTGTTTTCTCCACCGTTGATCAGGTAAGCAATCAGGACTCCGTATTTATTCTGTTCTTTCTGCCTGAAAAGAATCAAGTAATCAATTTGTGAGCTTCTGATGAAAATCAACACTTTTGGGGGCAAAGCCCACGTGTGCCACAGAACCACAGAACCAAGGTCATGGTTTGACCTTGACAAAGACACAGCCATGTGGCCTCTCTTTACCAGCTGCTCCCTAACTTCTGAGGGGGGAGGCTGTGGGGAGTACTATAATTGTGTTGGATTTTAAGTAGCTCAAAAAACCCCCAAATAAGTCTCTTATTTGTGGTCAAGCTTATTGTCTTTTGAAGAACTTCAGTGCCTGCAGGGTCCTTGGTTATTTGCTTGGTCCAATCCTCTCAGATTACTAGGATCCACAGGAGGAGAGCACCCAGCCCAAGGTCAACACCCACCACTGTTTTGGATGCCTGTTGTGGGTTCTTTAGAAAACCTTGGGGTTCCAACCCTGCTTTGGCAAGTGCCCAGTGACCAGATAGGTACATGTCACTTGGATAGAGAGGCCCAGCCAGGAACTCTCCACACTCATAGACTGTGTCCTCTGCCTGGTAAACCTTCCATCCAGGCACTGGAGCCGGCATCAGAGTTCCGTGTTTAATCCCCTGTTCTCATGTTGGTCTAGGAGGCCCTTAGTCTGTGTCTTTGGTCATTATTGTTTTCCAGCACCTGGTATAGATTCCTTAGCACACACCTGGTACTTCACACATGTTTGTGGAATGAATGAGTGAGTGAATGAATGCATAAACACATAACCTGATGATTGATAGGAGCCGTTTTTTATTTAGAGGGCAAAGGGCAGTGTGATTAAAACATTTGGCCCTCTTTGTTGTTGTTGTTCAGTTGCCCAGTCGTGTTTGGCTCTGCAACCCCACGGACTGCAGCACCCCAGGCCTCCCGTCCCTCACGATCTCCCAGAGTTTGCCCAAGTTCATGTTCATTGCATCGGTGATGCCATCCAGCCATCTCATCCTCTGATGCCCTCTTCTCCTTCTGCCCTCAATCCTTCCCAGAATCAGGGACTTTTCCAATGAGTCATCTGTTCGCATCAGATGACCAAAACACTGGAGCTTCAGCTTCAGCATCAGTCCTTCCAAATATTTAGGGTTGATTTCCTTTAGGATTGACCGGTTTGATCTCCTGTCCAAGGGGCTCTCAAGAGTCTTCTCCAGCACCACAGTTCGAAAGCATCAATTTTTGGTGCTCAGCCTTCCTTATAATCCAATTCTCACATCCTCACATGACTACTGAAAAGACCATAGCATACTCCATAGTTTTGTCAACTGTTTTGAAAGTTACAGAACAGGGTAGATTGCCCTTAGGGGTTTATATTTTCACTGCTTGAAGACACGAGGAATTGGAATCAACCAAAGATTCTTTCAGGTTGTATGTTCCATGATTTTGTGCTCTGATTCAGAATATTCAACAGTATTTGGTGGGTATCCACAGTAGGCCAAATCCTCTACCAGACATGGGAATACAACAAACCAGGCAAGGTGCTGATCTCAGAGTCTTGCTGGGAAGAAGAGAAGGCAATGACAATTTAATGGGATGAGGGGCTGATGGAACCACAGAGGGGAACAGCTAACCCAGCACTGGGGAGACAGCCCACAGGTGGAGACATCAGCAGAAACTGGAAGGATGTGTCCAAATGAGTGAGGAGAAGGTGGCCAGAGTGAGGTGGAGGCGTGAGGTTGTTCTGGGAGGTGCAAACTGCTTGTGTAAGGCTAAGAGGCAAGCAAAGTCCATGTTCAAGGACACAATTTGGCTGGAGTGTCGGGCTTCCTGTCCAGTTTGGCAGACAGCCACCTCAGCAGCCCTGCTGGCATTTATCTGGTCTCTGAAATAATACAGCAAGATAGGAATGGCGCAGAGGAATGAAATAAAACCCTCTCACCTCCACAGACTGTCCTGACCAACCTCCCTTGAGCAGAACATTTTACAACCTGTCTCCTCCTGCCTTCCCCAAATCAGGGAAAATTGCTGAACAAGACAAAATATAGTCACAGGTGTGACCAAGATGGAGATTTGACCTTGTGACTCTGTCTTTAAGGAAGGGAGGTTTTGTTGTTGTTGTTGTTCCAGTTTAGCAAATTGGCATTTCCATTCTTTGCTACACCAGCAGTTGGCCTGAAAGTTGCAGTTTCATGCAAGAGACCCATCTATCAAGGGCAGGACAGTTTTGATGGTTATGAGAATATATGAAAGTGCTGTTTGGATGATATTAAATGGAAGCAAAGTAGGTCAATATTGTCTGGAATAATGAACTTGAGTTTAATCAACATATCATAAGCAAAATTATTTGGAAAACCCTAGCAAGTTATTGTTGCTGTATTTGGTTATTTGACTGCTTAATCTTCTAATGTATGCACATAATAATAAAATAATTTTACATGTGGATAGAGCTCATTTTTCTACAATCATACAAGTGTATTTAACAATATGTTAATAATGCATCATGCTGTATTTGTGGGGAAAGGTTTTTAACATTGTATTCATCAGGTGACATTGAATTGTCCTGCTTGTTCATACCCACAGGCAGCCTAGTGGCTCCTCTGTCCATGGAATTCTTCAGGCAAGAATACTGGTGTGGGTTGCTGTTCCCTTCTCTAGGGGATCTTCCCAAACCTGGGATCAAACCCCAGGTCTCCTGCATTATGGGCAGATTCTTTACTGTCTGAGCCACCAGGGAAGCCCTTGAATATAAGAGGCATTTAATATTAATAAAAATGGGTAGACTTAAGTGGAGAAGCAACCTTGTTTCCCAGATCGTTAGTTATAGCAGGGCCAAGGAAAGCCTTCCTTTGGGAGTACTGTGATTGTTCCATGATGCCTAACAACCTTCACAAGTTCAAAGACACTTCTGCCAAACTTGAGGGAAAAAAGCAAGATGTGAATTATTTACCTTAAAGAGGACAGTTTTTTTTTTTTTTTAATCATGCTGGTTCTTATCTTGGTCCCTCTAAACTCCTGAAAACCTCAGAAGAAGAATCTGAGTGAGGCAGGCAGGAATGCAGAGAAAGTTTCAAGTGCTTCCACTGACTGTTTGTCCTCAGGAATAGACTGGTGCCTGTGTTCCAGAGACATCGCTCCTGGCTGCTCAGCCTCAGGAAATCCTCTTCCTCTGGGTAAGTCTTGGCACCTCCCATTTTGGAAAATGTGAGGTCTAAGCGGAGGGATTCCTGATGAGCAAGTACCCGGTACAGGTAAAGGCCTTCAAGAGACACGGCACCTCCTGATTATTTTTATTATTGTCATTGTTATTGTCATTTTCATCATCCTTAATCATCACTATCATCAAAGCTATCACCATCCTCACCATCACCATCAGCCTGGTCAGAATCAGTATCATCACCATCATCTCTGTCATCATGACCACCACATCATCACCACCATCCTCACCATCAGCATCACCACCATCATCACCACCATCCTCACCATCAGCATTATCACTATCGTCACATCACTGTCTTCACCACCATCACCAGCCTCACCATCACCATCATCACTGTCATCACCACCATCACTATCATCACCATCATCATCACTAGGGTCAAAGAGAAGCCATCTCCACATTTAAGATGCATTTGACCCTCTGAACTTGATGCATTTTCTTTGGCCAACACAAAACACATTGGCCAATTCATCTTTGTTCTGCCCTGGTGGCTTGAGGACTGGCACCATTTTGCAGAGTGTTGCTATTTCTGTTGACATTTCAGATTCCCTTGGGTCTGTGACTTAGGAAGCAGAGAAGGTGATAAATTAGTTTGGAAGATCAGGGCATTTATTATGGTCCTGAAGATGGACAGTTTCAGGAAAAAACAAAAAAACAAAAAAATGTGCCTCTACACATGCCTGGACCCTTGACTGTAGTCAGAATCATCCATCCATTCCAGGTTAAAAGGGAAAAGGGGCTGGACCCAATGGTTGTCCAGCACCCATTGCTCTGCTCTCCTTGTGAAAGTGACCTTCACAGTTTAATCAGTAGGTAGCAGAGAACCAGATTGCCTTCTACTAAAGCACGGTTTAAGATCAGTTTCAGGAATTTTCTGGGTGTTTTTTATCTTTGCGGTGAAGCCATAACAGCCTTTGCAGCAGCTGGGCAGGCTGAAAAGTTGATGCTTCCAAGCAGCTCATTAGGGTGTAATGGCATTTCTGAAAGTAGATGCTCCTGCGAGCAGCAGGCAGAAGCCTCTTGCAGCAACAGCTTGACGTACATTCCTCATCAATGAGGTTCTGGCTGATGTACGGGCCGTCAGGGTCTGAACTCAGGCAGCTCTGGAATCTGAAGGGGTGCTGAGAGCTCTGTTCTCGGGGATAGGGAGTGGGGACCATTTCTGGGTGTGCAGGTGCAAATGAGGGGTGAGAGGGGCTTGGTGAATCTGATTGGAGTTATACAGTGGTGGCAGAAGGATGGGTTAGAAGCAATTTAAAGCCTTCTTCTACAGTTTAGATTGAGCTGTAAATTCTGACTGTAACGTGGCTATTGCATTTGATGGGATTAAAGTTTGGGAGGAAAAGTGGTCTTTGAAGTCAGTAAAATTCTGGATTCAACCTCAGTTTATCTTTTCAATAATCTTATAACCTCAGATAAATTATTTCCTCTTTCTGGGCTTAACTTTATCAGTACCACCGGTACAACTGAGCATAATTTTTTACATCTTTCGCTACACAGTAAACCACCCTGACAGCTTAATCATATCTTTTATAGTTCCGTGGGTTGACAGAACTCAGCATTGTATGTTCATTTGGAAACTCTCATGGTTACGTTCAGACCGTGGCTGTGTTTAGAGTCATCCAAAGTTTAGCTAGGCTGGAAGGTCAAGACTGCCCACTTCACTTCTGTCTTAGCACCTAAGCTGGGCTGGCTGGAAAGAATGGGGGTGGGTGGGGCGGAGCATCTTTCTCTCCATGAGTGGTTTGAGCATCCTCCAAGTATGGCTGCCTCAGATTTAGCTGAGTTCTCACATGGAAGTCAACTTTCCAAAGACTGAGCATTCCAAGATGGAGAGACCAAAGCTGCCAGTCTCCAGTGGCCCTGGCCCAGACAGCGACAGAGTCAATTCTGCTGTAGAGAAGTAGGCAGGCAGTCGCTGAGTCTATTCAGATTCAAGTGGAAGAGCGAGGACACCGTCTCTCTGTTGGAGAATGGCAGAGAATCCTTGTGACCATCATTAATCCTCTTCCACATTGAGAAAATTCTATTTACCCCAAGTACCACTGAAAAGCCCTGGGTCAGAAGATCCCCTGGAGAAGGAAATGGTCACTCCAATATTCTTGCCTGGAAAATCATATGGACAGAAGAGCCTGGTGGGCTACAGTCCATGGGGTCACAAAGAGTCAGACACAACTGAAATGACTTAGCATACATATGAGCACCACACACACACAAAAAAAAAAAAAAAAATTAAAGGAGGGAAAGAATCTGAGTGCCTGACACAAATACGCAGTCAATAAATGCCCATTCCTTCTCTTTTCACCCTTGTCCTTTCTAGATCTCTTAAAACTGAGGTTCTCACCAGCACCAGGGTCCTGAGACAGGATGTCACTCATTTTTCCTCCCTAGCTGGCAATTATGGGAAAATCTGTCCTTCCAGATTTTAGATTAAAATGGCCATTCTCAGCCCTGGATGCACATTACAAACTCATGGGAAACTTTCATGAAAGCCAGCTCTTGTCCTCCCCCTAGATGCACCTATCTTGGCTGTTTGATACGGGCCCCTTATGTATCTAAGCCCCTCCCCCTAGTCATTTTCATGTCTGCAGTGAGAGGGTGGGTGCTGAAGTTCCATGATTTCTGTGTGCACTTGCAAACATGTTACCAGGAGAGGTGACAAGTTGACCTACCCCAAAATCTGCCAGTACTGGGTGTCAGGATCAGCCCCAGGAAGCCAAAACTGGGCTCCAAGAGACTGGGACTCTGCAAAATGCCTTTGATAACAGATGGTCATTGGAAAAGACCCTGATGCTGGGAAAGATTGAAGGCAAAAGGAGAAGGGGATGGCAGAGGATGAGATGGTTGGATGGCATCATTGACTCAATGAACAGGAACTTGAGCAAATCTTGGAGATAGTGAAGGAGAGAGGAGTCTGGCGTGCTACATGACTTAGTGGCTGAATAACAATAAGACATCCATTTCTAGGAGTTCCTGGACAGGGAGGAGGAGACAGGCAAGAAAGAAGCAGGCTGGTGATGAGGGCTCCAAGAGGATGTGAACTGTGCAGAAACCCAAGGGGCCACTGCTTATGATCACTAGGTGATGCCCTGCCCCCTGGTCTCTCTGGTGCCCAAAGCAAATGGAAGGTGTTGACAAAGTCACGCCAAGGTGGGCGTCTCCCCATCACCCCATCTCCTTCAGTGACGGCTTGAACAAACTCTCCTTCTCTCAAGATTTAGCAGTCATGTTCATAAAAATAAAACAGTGACATGAGGCCCCTATTAAAGAGAACAACCACGTTTGGTTTCCATCAAGTCTGGAATGGCAATGATGGATATAAATAGCTGGCTTTTTGGAGGAAAGTGCTGAGAAGGTACAAATATCACCTACACCTTGAAGGCATCTGCTGAGTCTTATTATTCTTGGGTAATTGGGGTTGTGGCCAGTTACTCTCTCTTAGCGGTCAGAGTTTCTGAAGCTGGCACCGCTAGGGTGAATCAGTGCCCCCTTCATAAGCTGCCAGGAACCAATGAAAGCTTTCTCTGCCCAAGCACAGAGAGTTTCTTCTAACCTCTCCAGCTTTCCCTCCTCCATGATGCCCGCCCTTCCCTGCCCACCACAGCCATCCAGGAGTGGGAAGGCTCTGGACAGAAAGACGGGGGAAGAGTGGATTCTGCAGGCTGCAAGAGCTGGAAAGTGGACAGGGAGTGGAGCGCTGTGATCAGTTTCTAAAGAGAAATGCATAACCAGTTAAATGTTCAGACTCGCCCAAAATAGCAGTTTCCAGGTGGGAGCACAGTTTGGGAGAGTCAGTTAACTTAAACGAAATGACTCACCTGTTCATGAACGCCCTGATCATCTGACATGACTGAGCAGTTGATGTATTAGGAAGAGAATGAGGCAGGAATTAGGGTGCTTCTTCCTTGAGTTTTACTTTTCTCTGTGCATTTCCTGTCTGTCTTCAGCATCTTGGGGAATAAAATAGTCTTGAAAGGACTCCATCCTTGTGGTTCTGGGTGCCACCCAGAACCAGCTTGGAGGGTGACGAGGACCCCAGGGAAGAAGGTATGATGAGAAGAGGCACCTCGAGACACAGAGGGGAGAAACTGCTAACATCTTTCGAAGTAAATAGCCGTGTGCATGGTGGACTCTGATTCATACAAAGACTCAAGAATTTATCTCTTAATGAATAATTCATTTTTGATAATACGAGGTTTTATTAACTTTGACTGTCCATGCTGTGAGCAATGGATTTGTAACAGGCTGTGTGACCTTCCGATAGCCTTAGCCGTGGGACGTGAATGCACGTGTGTACAATCTGTGTTAGTGTCCTGGAATGACTGGAGCAGAGCCCTACAGACTGGGTGGCTTAAACAACAGGTATTTCTTTTCCTGTGGTCCTGGAGGCTGCAGGTCCTAGATCAATGGGTGAGCAGGGTTGGATCCTCCTGAGGACTCTTTCCTTGGCATGTGGACACCACCTCCCTGCCCCCTCGCCCCGTGCCCTCCTGTGGTCATCCTATGGTCTGTGTCCTGATCTCCTCTTCTTCTTAAGACACCAGCCCCATGAGATTAGAACCCAACCCCCCAATAACCTCATGCAACTTAATGATCTTTATAAAGACTCTCTCTGCAAATGTAGTCACATCTTGAGCTGCCAGGGTTAGAATTCAGCATGAATTTTGGGAAGGGGTTGTCATGATTCAGCCCATAACACCACCCAAAGCCAGCATAGTATCCTTCCTTGGGGTCAGCAGGGCTGAGCCTGCAGAAAGCCCCCTCCTCTCTGTGACCAGCTGCCTTTTCTGTCCTCTCTGCAGGCTGTCAGCTGCTGCAGACTTGGTTTGGGAAGGTTATGTACCTTATAGTAACGACCTTCACCTCCTGGCCTCTGGCTTATTTAATACAGCAGCTTCCTTTTCACCCTCCATGGCTATAAACAAAAACAGATTGCTCCTCTCAAGTTTAAGGCCTTTGAATATAGAACAGAACCAATTTTATAGATGGGAGAGGTATACCTCCTCTCAGGTGAGGTTGCGTGTGATAAGAAAGCCCCTCGCTCAGCGAATTCCTCCTTCTGGGAGATCTCCTATAAACTCGCTTCCATATGCAGGTGAGTGCAGCACAGACAGAATGCTTAGCTCTTGCCCTGATGGGTCTGAGCAAAAATTTTATCTCCCTGATTGTTCACCAAGGATTTGCTGCCTCTCCAGGAAACACTATTTGGCATGTCACATAAATCAAGTCAATCAGCAGATTCAAGCTCATTTGCTTCACGGCTTTCTGATGTCATGCATCTCAGTCTTCCTGGGTGAGCACCCTCCTGGTTCTAGAAATGTCGGTGGTCCTCCATTGCCCCTGCCCCTCCCCAAGCACCCGGCTGCTCTCTCCTACTTGCAGATCAAAGCTTTCTTCTCTGAACACACTGACTGCTGGCCACCCAGACTCCTACCAGCCGCTAACTGCCCTCCATCCCAGTTACTGGTGCTCTGACCTGGGAATTCAGAGCACAGAAAGCGTTACCTGGAGGGTGTTTGCTTCCTGAATGTTCACCTCATTTCTCTGAAGTTGCAGAAGGCAGAGGAGAGTGAAGAAGTGGCTCTAATCTTTCTGAGTGATTACGAAGGGCCGGGCTTGGGCAGAGAGAACGTGTTTTCTGGCCATAGTGTTGTTTTCCATCTTGGCAATTGGGTTTTTAGAAATAAAAGCATTACTTATTTATTGGAATGCCCCAAATATTTTCATCTTCAGGCTTTACTTCCAGGTGACTCAGCACAGCTCCCAGAAATAAAAGCACACAGAGGCAATCACTGTCTCCTCTCTCTGCTGTACCCCCCGACCCAGGCAGGGTGTCCAGCACTGGCATAGAAAGGACAGGGCCCCTGTCACCCCATTTTCTGAATGATGTCCCTGTCATTTATAATTAAACCTTGGGCTTCCTGGAAAGCTCTCCTTTCTCTACATAGTGCTCTGGCTTTTGTTTCTCCTTTGTTTGTCCTTGTTTTTGCAAATGGCAGGATAATGTAGAGATCATTGGCACACTGGCCAATGTAGGAGGCGTGGGTTCAGTCTGTGGGTCAGAAAGTTCCCCTGGAGAAGGAAATGTCAACCCACTCCAGTATTCTTGCCTGGAGAATCCAATGGACAGAAGAGCCTCGTGAGCTACAGTCTTTGGGGTCACAAAGAATCAAACACAACTGAAAGATTAAACAACAATATAAACAAGAGCGTGGGTCTAGAGCCAAGCAGCCTGGGTTCAAATCCCAGCTCTGCCACTCACTAGCTGGTGGCTTTGAACAAGTTACTTAACATCTTTGTGCTTTATTTTCTTCAGTGGTTAAGTGGGAGATAATCATAGTACCTACAAATTGTTCAGTTGCTCAGTTGTGTCTGACTATTTGCAACCCCATGAACTTCAGCATACCAGGCTTTTCTGTCCTTCACCATCTCCTGGAGCTTGCTCAAACTCATGTACATTGAGTTAGTGATGGCATCCAACCATCTCATCCTCTGTCATCCCTTTCTCCTTTTGCTTTCAGTCTTTCCCAGCATCAGGGTGTTTTCTAATGAATCAGCTCTTCATAACAGGTGGCCAAAGTGTTGGAGCTTCAGCATCGGTCCTTCCAATGTATATTTAGGATTGATGTTCTTTAGGACTGACTGGTTTGATCTCCTTGCAGTCCAAAGGACTCTCAAATCTTTTCCAACACCACAGTATTTACAGTAGCTCCTACTGAAGTGGTGCGAGTCCTTACAGTCCTTGCCCCTCTCCATGTTCTCTGCCTGCCTTTTATCTGCGGAAAAACTTTAGTTGAAGAATAAGTTTAATCAGAGAAGTGAGAAGATGCAGAAACAAAGGAAAGTCTAAGGAGACCAAATAGTGATAATGTAGTCATTAAGCATTGTCAAGGACCTTTAGTTCCTTCTCAAGGACTATAGATACTATTCTGAGCCATATCCTGAGAACTCTCTTATAGATACTGAAACCCCAGGTGGAGAAGTTAACTACACGAGGACCAGACTGTACTAAGGACATGAGCGGCCACAATCATGAGAACTGACCACAAAGAAAAGGAGACAAATGGACCTTGGAGCTGAAGATTAACGCTACCTAAAACAATCAAGGTGATGCTGGTCGGACCACTGCATGACCAATTTCAAGACGACTGTCAGAGTTGACTGTGCTGCTTCTCCGTGCGCCTGTGTCTATCAAAGCTGTTGCCCTCTGATTGTCTGGGAGGGAGGCGGAGCCAGCCTTTGGACAGGTGTCCACCCTTTCCCCCACTTGTTGGCATCTGAAATAAAACAAACTTTCCTTTCCACCAACCTGGCCTGTTTATTAGCTTTTGAGCAGCGAGCAGCTGGACTCTACCTTTCAGTAACATTACCACAAAAGATTTGTTGTGATAGTTGAGAAGTGAGACGCTTGCAGCTTATTTAGCAGCATCCAAACTCAGGCATTTGCCCCAACATCGCTTTTCTATTTGTTCCATGAAATTCTTGCCCAGGAAGATAAGGCTGCAAATACATAACTCACAGAATCACTAGTCTCAGCAACATTCTGAAAATCTGTTTCACTGAACAATAGGTTGTTCAACTGGGCAAACACACTAATTCATCAAAAATTTGGTCCAAGACCCTGGCCTGGCCATGTCAGCCAATCCTACACTATTATATCATGGACATTCTGGGCAGATCTATGCAGTGAATACCCTCAAACCCAGATCTCAAACCCTGTAAATGTTCACCTTTCACCTCCTATGAATTTCTGCCGAGATGTGCTCTCTTTCACCATCTTAAATCATCCCCTGACTCTGCTCCATCAATGGGGCTCTGTTTGGGGGGAAACGTGGCTAATAGGATGAACCGAGTGCCATTCATTTATAATATCTAATAAGCACTAAACACTGCTTGACGTTTTTCAGGCAGGCAGGTCTTAGTTACCCTGATTATGCTCCATTGTGAAAATAACTTTGATGCATTCAAAGCATTGATTTTTTACACCCTTTGCTCATGTCCAGTGTATACTCCAAAGGAACCCTAAGTGGACAAGTGAAAAGGACAAAGAAAATATGTCACAAGAAGGAGGTTCCAGATGGGTTTGGAGGACACCCACTGGCAGGGCCTTTCAGGAAAGGAGAGAATTGCCTTAAAAGGACATTTTCTGCCCTCCACTCTGGCTCCGTCCCAGAGGTCAGCACAAGTTGCTTTGGGCTATAATAACTGCCCTCATCCTCCAGCGATTCTCATGCGGGTGATGGAGAAGGTGGTCTTCCATGTCTGACCATCTCAGGATTCAGGGTGGGAGGACTGTGATAAAGAACATTCTCTCATGCCCATCATCTCGTGGAGATTTGAGGACCTCTGGCCCTTTCACTGCCTGATCACCTGACAATGGAAAAATCTATCAGATGGTGGCGTTTTCCTTTTTTTCCCTTCCTCCCCCCTTTTCTGTGGGGACTTGATCTTGTGAAATTCTGTTTTGCCTCCAGGTTGGCAGGAGATGATGAAGATCCATGGTGCCTTCCATAAAAGGAGACCACAGGAGGGACTCACTTGCAAAGGTGGGCAGACAAAAATTCCAGAATATTCTCTTTCCACCTTTTCTAAACTTTCATGTCTGGATGCCAAGTCTCTCCAGTGAAGGGCATCACAAGGATGTTTCTTAAGAAGTGACAAAAAGTACAAGAAGACCGCATCCTGGCACATGGGCCACTTTTCACATTTGACCAACAACATCGATTTTTGCCTATGTTGCTGTTTGATGCTTTTAGATCTGACCCGGCACTGGGAAAAGTTCGGATGGGGGCAGGGAGGTGGTTCCTGCTATAATCACAGTCAGCTCAGGGAGTGACTGTTGACAGGATTGCCTCAGAGATGCATTCTGTCAAGGGCTGACACCTCCGAACCAGAAACATGGAGAGAAACCGCCTTCTGATGCACGACCCTGTTTCCATTCGGAGGTAGGATTTGACACTGCTTTTCAGATGTATTGGACTTAGTTCTTTTGTTTTCTTTCCCATTCAGTGTTCACAACTAAATTATCTGCATTTTCTTCTGAGACAGATTTTATCAGAAAAACAGCTCCCCTCGTTCCCTTACATGCCCTGTCCTAACAGCCAAGTTGTTGAAATCCTTTTGAAATTCATTTTCCAGAGTAGGACATCCTACCTTGAGAAGAGATTGCAGGAAGGGCAGAAATGTCGAAGCCTCTCAACCATTTTATTGTAGATTTTTGGGCACTGGAGGGCTGGGTTGCTTTCTCCTGCCTGTCTGCATCTGCCAGGAGGGGAGAGAACCCTCTGAGGTTACACTGGACGTGAGCTGAGCTCCCATCTCCTCAGAGGCTAGTCTTAGCTTGTTTTGCTGGAAAACAAAAACCAAGTGAAAGACTTCTGTGTATGGATGTCACTAATATGAAATTTGGGCTTCCCCAGTGCCTCAGTGGTAAAAAAAAAAAAAAAAATCTGCCTGACAATGCAGGAGACTCAGTTTCAATCCTTGGGCTGGGAAGATCCCCTGAAGAAGAAAATGACAATCCACTCCAGTATTCTTGCCTAGAAAATCCCATGGACAGAGGAGCCTGGTGGGCTACAGTCCATGGGATTGCAAAAGAGTAGAATGGGACTTAGTGATTAAACAACAATTGAAATATATGGTAATTGAGTTAGAAAGGAGCTGTGGTGATGGAAAATCTGGACAAATTTATAATGCGAACAAGCCTGCAGAAGGGAGGTCTAACTGCCTCTAGTTGGCTGCCTGTTTGCAGGAACTGAGGGGACACACCATTTATTTTATCTATAATTGATTTGCCAATGACGCATCTATCTTGTTTTCTACTAGACTGGGAGGCAGGAACCTGAGTAGGCTGGGATCAGCACAGTGCTTCAGATTTAAAGTTATTTGCCGATTGAAGAAATGAATATTTTAATCAAAATAAAGACCCAAGGGAAAATACTTAGTTTTGGTGAGTCAATACATAATTTGACTAATTTATCTCCATTTTCTTTAAAGGCATTCTATAGTTCAGAATTTTCACTCATTTAGATCAATGGATCTCAACCAGGAGCAATTTTGTTTTCCTGAAGATATCTCGCTATATACCTGGAGATATTCCTGGCTGTTGTAAATTGGGAGAGGTGGGTTGGTGCTACTGGCCACCGCCGCCCCTCTCCCTCCCTGCACAACTCCCTCCCCCTCACACACACACAGCAAAATGTTATCTGCTCCCCAGTGTCAACAATGCTGGTGACCTTGACCGAGAGGGGCCTTCCTCTCAGTTCTTCTGGGTCAGGGAACTTGAACTCTGAGACTCTGTGTTAGGGCATCTGTGGTTTTCATTGTGCCTCTTGAAAGGATTTTGACATTTCTGCTTCCTGTCTACCCTCTCAGGCTCAAGAGGACCTATAAGATGGTAAGCTTACTTATTCCCCTCTTTTATTTTATATGTGAACAGGTTTGGATAGAGAAGGAAAGGGACAACCTTCACCATTAGTGAATTCGTGTGTCAGGTGAGACATCGCATTTGTGCCCTGGGAGAGTTTCCCCAGGAAAATGGTACTTGGGAATGACAGGCATTTGCCTCCCACTTTTGAGCAAACCCTGGGTGCAAGAGAGGCTGAGTGAGAGCTGGTGCTATACAAGGATTGAAGCCCAAATGAGAGAATGTTCTGGTGGCCCCCTCACGAGTGGCATGGAGCAGACTCCTATGGTGACCCTGCCAGTTGAATAAATTACTCCCTTGGACAGACGGGGAATTTGTCGTCTTGCCATCTCTTCTTGTCTATTTGGCCAAGAGTTTCGTAAAATGCAATTTGAGGCTGTGAAAATTTGATGGGAAATTGTCCCGTGGCCATGAATTTGCATGGATTTTTGTCACCTCTAGGAAGCCCTGATCTTCACTGTCCACCCATCCCCTCCACTCCCTGGCAGGTAGAGCCTGAGGTAGGAATCAGGGTCTGCACTGAGTGGGCTTTTGCACTGGGTTCACTCAGCCTAGAGACCAAGAGCAGGGCTTTGACTGAGGCAGATGTGGAGTTTCTATTCTAGCTTCATCACGTGTTATCCACATCAGTGGGGAACCACTTCTTCCTGGCCTACCCAGTTTCCTTATATTAAAAACTAGTGTAGTGATGCCCAGCCTCTCAGGTTGTCATGGAGACAGAGATAATGTGTGCACAATGCTTAGCCCAGTGTTTGCCATGAGGAAGCTCTTAGGAAGAATGGCTGCAAACACCCAGAGGTAGCATTTCCTACCGTGGATGTTAATAGTGTGTAATGCAAAAATGGTGTCTTGTATTCAAAATAGGCTGGGAAGTACGAAATTAAGTAAGTTTCTTTTTTTATGCTAGGACTCTTCAGCAACATTAATATGTAATGCAAATTGGGGCTCTCCAAGAGAGATAAATAGTGGGCAGCATTTTCCAAACTTGCTTTATTCATTTCACACCTAATCACTATGTTCATATATATGCAAAACACTGTTCAAGGTATTCAGGACCATGCAGGAACAAGACAGAGTGTCAGCTTCATCTCAGGGAGAAATGTGGAAGGAAGAAGGAGAAAAGTCGAATTCGAATGGCTGAGAGGGACGGTTGGTTACTTCAGTTGGGGTGGGGGGAGCACGGTCAAGGCAGGGCTCCAAGAAGATTAAGTTGAGTGTTCAGTGACAGAGACAAGCCAGGGACGGTCAGGGAAAAGACATTCCACGTAGAGGGGACAGAAAGTGTTAAAGCCCAAGCCCTGAAGCAAGAATGAAGTTGATGAAGGTCAGAGAGATGGAAAATGGGGTCAGAAAGGCAGGAAGGACCCCATTCGTATGAGATTTATGTTTTGAAGAATCACTCTGGCTTCACTGCTGTGACCGACATAGCAGGAGGCAAGGTGAGAAGTAGAGAGGATATTGCGGAAAGCCTTGGAGATGACAGGGCTGACACAGAGCAATGATGGGGTTGATGAGGGAGGATGTACTCTAGACCCATGAATGTTGTCTACTTACATGTTCATTCATACAGAATTCCCACATCACAAGTCACAAGTAAGCAGCTCAATGCATGATTACAAACAGAATGTGTCCATAGAGTGACCCCCACCTCTGGGTCTGGAGGGTCCCCCTAATACTCCCCTCAAAACCAACCTCACACCCACTTTCCAAGGGGAAGCCATACTCGGGATCTAAAGCCAAAGAGGAGGTTTCGAATGTGTACAGTGGACTCATACACTGTGGAGGCACCTCTGATTAGCTCCTTTGGTTCAACATCAGGAAAGGTCTTCCCAAGTGTTAAGCATCGCCAGTGTTGACTGCTGTATAGAACTGCACTGTTCCACTACACCAGTACACATGTGCCTTCCACCTTGGATGGTCATTTGGGCAGATTCCCCTTTTTAGCTCTTATGAATAATGCTGTTAAAACATTCTGTAGTATGTGTTTTAGTCACTGAGTCATGTCTGACTCTTTGTGGTTCCATGGACTCTAGCCCACTAGACCTCTCTGTTTATGGGATTTTCCAGGCAAGAATACTGGAGGGGGTATCCACTCCTTTCTCCAGGGGATCTTTCTGACCCGGGGATTGAACCCAGGTCTTAGGCATTGCAGGCAGATTCTTTACCATTTAGGCCACCAGGGAAGCCCATTAAAATACTTCATGTGTGAATTTTTGTGTGTACACTTAGTAGTGGAGTTTCTGGGTCATCAGTTCAATTCAGTTTAGTCACTCAGTCGTGTCCAACTTTTTGTGACCCCGTGGACTACAGCACGCCAGGCTTCCCTGTCCATCACCAACTCCCAGAGCTTGCTCAAACTCATGTCCATCGAGTGGGTGATGTCATCCAACCATCTCATCCTCTGTTATCCCCTTGTCCTCCCATCTTCAATCTTCCCCAGCATCAGGATCTTTTCAAATGAGTCAGTTCTTCACATCAGGTGGCAGAAGTATTGGAGTTTCAGCTTCAGCATCAGTCCTTCCAATGAATATTCAGGACTGATTTCCTTTAGGATTGACTGGTTGGATCTTGTTGCAGTCCAAGGGACTTGCAAGAGTCTTCTCCAGTTCCACGGTTCAAAAGCATCAATTCTTCTGTGTTTAGTTTTCTTTATAGTCTAACTCTCACATTCATACATGACTATTGAAAAAACCATAACTTTGACTATAGGGACATTTGTTGGCAAAGTAATGTCTCTGCTTCTTAATATGCTGTCTAGATTGGTCATAGATTTTCTTCCAAGGAGCAAGTGTCTTTTAATTTCATGGCACCATCTGCAGTGATTTGGGAGCCCCCCAAAATAAAGTCTCTCACTGTGTCCATTGTTTCCCCATCTATTTGCCATGAAATGATGGGACCAGATGCCATGATCTTCGTTTTCTGAATGTTGAGTTTTAAGCCAACTTTTTCATCTCCTCTTTCACTTTCATCAAGAGGCTCTTTAGTTCTTTCTTTTTCACTTTCTGCCATAAGAGTGGCATCATCTTCATATCTAAGATTATTGATATTTCTCCCAGCGATCTTGATTCCAGCTTGTGCTTCATCCAGCCTGGAAAAACACATGATGTACTCTGCATATAAGTTAAATAAGCAGGGTGACGATATACAGCCTTGATGTATTTCTTTCTCTATTTGGAACCATTCTATTGTTGCATGTCCAGTTCTAACTGTTGCTTCTTGACCTGCATTCAGATTTCTCAGGAGGCAGGTAAGGTGGTCTGGTATTCCCATCTCTTTAAGAACTTTCCACAGTTTTTTGTGATCCACATAGTCAAAGGCTTTGGCCTAGTAAATAAAGCAGAAATAGATGTTTTTCTGGAACTCTCTTGCTTTTTGGATGACCCAATGGATGTTTGCAATTTAATCTCTGGTCCCTCTGCCTTTTCTAAATCCAGCTTGAACATCTGGAAGTTCACGGTTCATGTACTGTTGAAGGTTGGCTTATAGAATTTTGAGCATTATTTTGCTAGTGTGTGAGATGAGTGCAATTGTGTGGTCGATTGACCATTCTTTGGCATTGCCTTTCTTTGGGATTGGAATGAAAACTGACCTTTTCCAGTCCTGTGGCCTCTGCTGAGTTTTCCAAATGTGCTGGCATATTGAATGCAGCACTTTCACAGCATCATCTTTTAGGCTTTGAAATAGCTCAACTGGAGTTTCATCACCTCCACTAGCTTTCTTCATAGTGATGCTTCCTAAGCATCACTGCAAATACAGTGGTGTGACCATTAAAAAAGGAAAGAAAGAAATCAAAAGACAATTTTAGAACTGAAAAATAAACATCAATAAATTAAGCACTTAGATGTAATGGAAAGTGGGAAAATGTTTAAAGAGGTACTTTACAAGCAAGAATATCCAAGTTAGCCTATTATCTGGGTCATATGCATGAATTAACAGTAACTTCAGTAGATATTGGGCTTCCCTGCTGGTTCAGATGGTAAAGAATCTACCTGCAGTGTCCGAGACCTAGGTCTGATCCCTGGGTCAGGAAGAGCCCCTGGAGAAGGGAATGGTGACCCCCTCCAATACTCTTGCCTGGAGAATACCATCAACAGGGGAGCCTGGTGGGCTACAGTCCATGCAGTCTCAAATTATCAGACACAACTGAGCGACTAACACTTTTCACTTTCAGTAGATTTTATAGAATACTTTTCCAAAGAGGCTATGCTATTTTTTTCTCCCATCACCAGGGTTAGAGAATTTTAATTTCTCCCCCGTTGGTGGCATCAGGTTTTTAAATCTTCACTGTTCAGGTGGGTCTGTCCTGGCACTTCTTGTATCTATACTGTTCACTCCCTTGATGATTAGTGAGTTTGAACATCTTCTCCCATTTAATAGGCTAATTTGGATATTCTTGTTTGTAAAGTACCACTTTAACCATTTTACCACTCACCACTACATTTGTCTAAGTGCTTAATCTGAGGATGTTTATTTTTCAGTTCGAGAATTGCCTTTTGATTTATTTATTTCTTTTTTTGGTGACACCATTGTATTTGCATATAATTCTTACTCTGAGGGGGAAGAACATTCTTCTACTTTTCCTTTTTTGTTCTTTTCATGTAGCATTATTATTTTTTAATTTATTTTTTGAGGTGTAGTTGGTTTACAATGTTGTGTTAATTTCTACTATGCAGAAAAGTGATTTAGTTATACACATATATATTATTTTTTCATATTCTTGTCCATTATGCTTTGCTGTTATTGTTCAGTTGCTAAGTCATGTCCAACTCTTTATGACTCCATGGACTGCAGCACACCAGGCTTCCTTGCCCTCAACTATCTCCCAGAGAATGCTCAAATTCATGTCCATTGAGCCAGTGATGCTATCTAACCATCTCATCCTCTCCCTCCCTTTTCTCATCTTACCTTCAATCTTTCCCAGCATCAGTCTTTTCCCAGAGTCAGTTCTTCATATCAGGTGGCCAAAGTATTGGAGCTTCAGCACCAGTTCTTCCAATGAATATTCAGGGTTGATTTCCTTTAGGATTGACTGGTTTGATCTCCTCTCTGTCCAAGGGACTCTCAAGAGACTTCTCCAGCACCACATTTGAAAGCATCAGTTCTTCAGTGCTCAGCCTTCTGTTTATGGTCCAACTCTCACATACTCAAATGACTACTGGAAAAGCTATAGCTATGGTTTATCCCAGGATATTGAATATAGTTTTCTGTGCTATATAGTAGGACCTTGTTGCTTATCCATTCTATTTATAGCTGTTTGTCTGCTAATCCCAAACTCCCAATCCACCTCACCCTCATCTGCCTTGATTTATTTTTGTGGTTTCCAGTTCTCTGCCCAAATTCTTTACCTTTTGTTAAATTTCCTGAACATACTAATCAGAGATACTTCAAGGCCTGTGTGTGAAATCTCAACATCTGTGAATCACTGTGGGTTTGTTCCATTGTCTGTTTTTCTCTTGGTTTTCACCTAATTCTTGCATTTTTTTTTAAACCAATAGGATATCAGAAGCCACATGTGTTTAAGAGGGTCTCTCAAGTTTGGAGGGTCCTGAACTTCAGTTTTATCTCTCAAGCACTGTGAAGTTGCTGAAAGCTAGGCATATCTTCTTCAACAACCTTTTCTCCCTAGTGTTTTCAGCCTTGAGGATTTTGCTGAATAAATCAGCAAATCCCTTCACAGGAAGAGCAGCGTCCTCTTCTGTTTCTCTGTCTTCTCTCTGGAATACGTGCAGATCACCTAGTCCAGGTCATATGCAAGTTTTTCGTAGTTCAAGTTTATGGTTCTGGTGTGGCTCTTTCTTCTTTCTCCCTCTTCTTTTTTCTTTTCTTTTTCTTTTTTTTAAATTTTTCTTTTTTTAGAAGGGATAAGCTAGTCTATTTCTGGTCTGCTCTCATTCTTGGTTACAGCCCTTCCTGGGTCCTACCTTGATGCCGCATGTTGACTGGGACACATCCTCTATGGCAGCCTGAGCATCCCTCACCTGCCCAGCCCTGTGGGACTCAAAAAAAGCTCTTCTCAGCTTCTTAGGCACACAGTCTCCTTTCATCGAATCAGCTGATGCTTCGAGTAGGAAAGTCAGACCAAATCCTTGGCTCTCCTGCCCTTACTGGCCTTCTCTAAGGGATTGTGGTTTCCCACATCCCTGCTGCCGTGGTGGCACTCAGTTGCCTTCAAAGAGATGTTTTTCTTAAAGATGTTTTTCCTGAGTTTTCTACACACAAGATGTTTTCTATACAAAATGTGTGACTATCCAAAAGAAACTCATCTGTCATATCCAGATGTGAAACACCTGGAGGTATTTTGAAGGGAAGTCAACAAGACGACCTGAGAGATTGTGGGTGTGAGAGAAGGAGAGTCTTCCTCAAACATAACAAGATCTGTGGTGGAGAAACTGAAGAAGGGAACTAACATCCTCTGGAGGAAGCTGGAGAGAGAAGAGTTAAGTTTTGACCTGTTGGATCTGAGATCTTACATGTCGATGAAGAGAAGTAGATTGAGCACTTGGATACCTCAATCTGGAGTTTAAGGGAAAGATTCAGGCTGAACAAGCAAACACAGTTATTGAGTGGGCAGTGGATCATAATCTTGAACTTTTGGAGATATTCTTCCTGAAGATATAACTACAGAGTCATTGGCACATACACGGATGCTATTTTAAACCACGGAATTGATCGATCACCTAGGCAATGAATGTATGTGTAAAGAGAAGAGAATCAAGATCTGAGCTCTTTGGCACAACTTTAAGACACTGTGGAGAAGATGAGATAAGAAGGAACCACTGCTGAGACAGGATAAAAGCCAAATAGTACATGTTGTGTTGGAAACCAAGAAAAGAGAACTACCAGTGAAGAAAGAGTTATCGTCAATCTTGACAAAGATGACCTCAACAGGAAGAATGTGTAGCAATTTCTGGAACCCTCCAAAAGTTTTAGGTCAATCAAAGAATAAGGAGCTGATAAAGAGGCTGAATAAGAACTTCCCATTAAACGGAACAAAATCTATCAGTGTCAAAATATCATGAAAAGACTGATTTCAAGAGCGAGGTAGCATTGGGACTTCCCTGGTGGTTCAATGGTTACGAATCTGGCTTGCAATGCAGGAGATTAGGATTTGGAGTGGGTTGCAATTTCCTTCTCCAGGAAATTTTCCTGACTCAGGATTTGAACCCACATCTCACTTGGCAGGTGGATTCTTTACCACTGAGTGATCTGGGAAGCCCAAATAAGTAAATAAATAAAGAAGGAGGTAGCATCAAATGAGCCAAAAACTGCTGAAAGTTCAAATAAGATAAAAGCATAAAAACCTCCTTTGATTTTGGCTATATGGAGGCCATTGGTGAGCCTAACAAGAGCAGGTTCAATAAAGTAGTACAGATGGATGTCCAAGGCAGAGAGTTAAAGAAAATGTGTTATAAATTGTATTAGTCAGGGTTCTCCAGGGACAGAGAACCACTAGGATGTGTAAGTGTGTTTGTGTGTATGGGAGAGAGATGGATTTATTTTAAGGCATTGACTTGTACAATGGTGGGGGCTAACAAGTCTAAAATTTCCAAGGCAGGCCAGCCAACTGGAGACCCAGGAAAGTCTGATGTGGCAGCTCCAGGTCAAGGCCATTTGGAGACAGAGTTTCCTCTCCCTTGAGGGAACCTCAGTCTTTTGCTTAAGGCCTTCAACTGAATCAGTGAGGCCCACCTACACCACGGAGGGTAATCTGCTTCACTCAGTGTGTGCCGATTTGAATCTTAATCCAAAAACACCCTCACGGAAATATCTAGAATGGTGTTTGATCAAATATCTGTGGGCCATGGCCAAGCTAAGTTGATGCATAAAATTAACCATAAGAGATTAAAAAAAGAAACAGAGCATAGATGATTCTTTGAGCTGATTCTCTGTGAACAAGATAGAAGAAGAGAAGCAGGTGGAATCTGAGCATTATTTTGTTTCTCCAGAGAAGATATTTGAACATGTTTGATCACAAAGCCTTTATTCTTGGAGTAATTATTAATATTTCCCTGATACAGTATTCTTTGAATATCAGTCTGGGAAATTCTGGCTTAAAGACTCAAAACTCAGTGTGTATCTTTTTTCAAATAATCAGGGAATTAATCACACAACAACAAACCCCACACTGCTTTCCAGCTTTCTCTGTGCTCCATCTGTGGATTCTACCTGATGAGTTTATCCATTGATTTCTGCCAGTGGGATGTTATTAATCTCTTTAGGTTCTACATCTACATTATGATGGGGTTTCCTGGGAAGGAACAATGCCTTTCATACTGAATGTAGTGACCTAGATATCCAATATCACGCTCCCAGACAGTTGATGGGTTTAAGTGTGGGATAATCAGCTGTATCATAGGGGTAAGTGGCAATGGCAGTGGAGACTGAGCCAAACACACGCTCCAGTGTTAGTCGCTCAGTCGTGCCTGACTCTGTGACCCATAGACTGCAGCCTGCCAGGCTCCTTTGTCCATGGGATTTTCCAGGCAAGGATTCTGGAGTGGGTTGCCATTTCCTTCTCCAGCTGGGGTAAGAGACCATGCCAATGAGCCTACCCCACCTGGAAAGAGGCAGTCTTAGTAAATTCTCAAACACACATAGTGCTTTAAGATTTTCACCGTTCGTTCCACCATATACTGAAGTACATACAGTTTATACTGGCAAGTATTTATTGTAAAAAAAAAAAAAAAAAAAAGATTGGGGGAAAAAATAAAAACAATTTGAATATCACCTCTGAGTCTGTGCTTAATCCCCAGAAAGAAATATTAAATTTTGACCAGAAAAAAAAAATTCATAGTGACCTCAAGGTCCTCAATGCTGATTTTATTATTCATGGTACAGATGTCTTTGACCTACACAGTTATGTCATTAAGGAATGGAGATTTCCATTTCCAGAAAGGGATTTCACCTGCTTCTCACTTCTGGAATTAGCCCAGACTAAGATGCAAGCCACAGAACACAGCACCATCACCGTTTAAGTAGAAAAGGAGTTTGTTCAGTAGAGGTGGAGCAGCTCATGGAGTTGTTGAGACTGGAGAGAGAAACTCAAGGCTTGAGAGCCAAGGACAGCACACATGTTTATGCTGCAGAACAACCCGGGAGACATTATCGCAACAGCATTGCCCTTAGCTCTCAGAATTTGCACTGCCAAGTGTCCACTAGGCTTAGATCTTGGACACAAGAGCCACAAGCCTGCAGCACTGGTACCCTAGGAATATTTTCCTCCCAAAGACATCTGTACCCCTGTAACTGAGCAGGTCCCTATGGGGCCTTCTTGGAACAGACCACTCCACCTGCCCCTCTATAGAATAACAGCAGCCTCCTAGGCCTTCCCTGAATTCCAAAGAGTATTTAGTCAGAGAAGTGACAAAATGCAAAAAGGAAGACAGTCAAGCTAGGTAAAATAATAACAGTTCAGCCATTAAAAAAAAGTCAAGGAGGGGGCTTCTCTGGTGATCCAGTGATTAAGAATCTGAATTGCAATGCAAGGGACGCTAGCTTGATCCCTGATCTGGGAAGATCCCACATACTCTAGGGCCCAGGAGCTGCAACTACTGAACCCACATGCTTAGAGCCTGTGCCCCCAAACAGGAGAAAGCAATGAAGCAGCAGTGAAGACTCACGACAGCCAAAAGATAAACTAAATAAATAAATCTGTTTTAAAAAATGTCCAGGACCTTTAGTTCTGCTGCAAGGGGTACGGAGATAATATTCTGAGCAATGTTCTTCGAGCTGTTTTGCAGATACTGAAATCCCCACCAAGTGGAAGAAGTTAACTTTATGCTGCCCATAAGCACATAGACTCCAGAAGGTTGATGATGTTGACTCCTGATTACCTCACCATCAACCAATCAGAAGAATGTTTACAAACTGATCGTATACCTCACAATTCCCCTCCCTCACCCTGCCTTTAGAGGGGAGGAGAGAGTGAGATGTATGGAAAGAGTAATATGAAAACTTACATTACCATGTGTAAAATAGATAGCCCATGGGAATTTGCTGTATGGCTCAGGAAACTCAAACAGGAGGGGTGGGATGGGGGTGGAGATGGGAAGGAGGTTCAAAAGGGAGGGGTATGTGTATACGTATGGCTGATTCATATTGAGGTTTGACAGAAAACAACAAACTTCTGTAAAGCAATTATCCTTCAATTAGAAAAGGTAATAATAAATTAAAACATAAATCTTTCCCTGAAAACTTTCAGGAAATTTAGGACTTTTAGATACTAGCTGCCTAGATTCCTTGCTTGGAGCCTGCAATAAATGCTGCATTTTTTTCAGCACCTCGTGTCAATAGGTTGACTTTACTGTGCTTGGGCAAGTGGACCCAAGTTTGGTTCAGTAACACTTCCTTCCTTACATCAGCAGATCCTGACTCAAGTCTGACCAAACGTCTCTGGTTGGTGGACTCTAGGTCATGAAGTGGTGCACCAGGATGGACAAAATTGTGAATATCTGCCTTTCTCTGCCTCTATACAAAAGGTGTCTCTATCTCCAAGATCCCTAAGGGAAAATGGCCACAAATAGGAAGCAAGATAAAAAGCTTGGTAACAGAAAAACAAACGACAACAACTTGTGCAGCCTGCCCGCCTGGCTTCTCAGCATCAACACGTACTCTCATCCCATTCGTAGGTTTCTAAAGCAGTGCTCCCATCTAACATTTATTCCTCCGACATCACTACAAATGTACTCCTTGTAATTGAAGTTAAAAGCATGACTTCAAGTTCTATTCATCATTGTGTCTACCTCCATATACAATCATGATCTAATCTTGATATTCTATAACCCATGGTCCAAACTACAGAAACAACCAACAACCATGGAAATTGTTTGCTGCTGTTGTTTAGTCACTAAAGTCATATATGATTCTTTTGCGACCCCATGGACTATAGCCTGTCAGGCTCCTCTATCCATAGAATTCTCCAGGCAAGAATACTGCGGTGGGTTGCCATTTCCTTCTCTAAGGGATCTTTCTGACCCAGGGATCAAACCCGCATGTCCTGCATTGGAAGACAGATTCTTTACCATTGAGCCACCAGGGAAACCCACCAATAACATACGTTATAGATAAAGGTGGAATCAACAGAAAGAAAAGGAGAAAATTAGTTATATATATATATGACTCAGGAAGCAAGAAAATACAGAAATAAGCTACAGTTCTCCTGTCTGTAATTGATGAAGAGACAATGACTTCTAATTATGACTCCTCTCCCCCACTGTTCATCCCATTTGCCTTCAGCCAACATTTTGGCTGGTCATATTCTTTTTAAGTTAATTTTTCTTGGAGTATATTTGCTTTGCAATGCTGCTAGTTTCTATTGTATAACAAACTGGATCAGCTAGACATATACATATACCCCTTTTTTTGATCTCCTTCCCATTCAGATCCCCACAGAGCATTAAGCAGAGTTCCCTGTGCTATGCAGTAGATTCTCAATAGTTATCTGTTTCATACAATAGTGTCAATAGTTTATACACGTCAATCCCGATTTGCCAATTCATCCCACTCCCCTTCTCCATTGGAGCCCATATGTTTGTTATCTACATCTGTGTCTCTATTTCTGCTTTGCAAATAGGCTCATCTGTACCATTTTTCCAGATTCCACGTATAAGAATTAATATATGATACTTGTTTTCTCTTTCTGACTTACTTCACTCTATATGGCAGTCTCTAGGTCCATCCATATCTCTACAAAAGACTCAATTTTGTTCCTTTTTATGGCTGAGTAATATTCCACTATATATATGTACATCTTCCTTCCTTCATTCCTGAGGCGTCTGAGCCCTTGGTGGAGCTGCCTGCAAACAGTAGCTCTCATGTTTCATTAGATGTCAACACTGGGCTCCCA
Source organism: Neotragus moschatus (assembly GCA_006410615.1). NCBI lineage: Eukaryota > Metazoa > Chordata > Mammalia > Artiodactyla > Bovidae > Neotragus > Neotragus moschatus. The sequence goes on along the minus strand of SJYA01002443.1, from coordinate 449,942 downwards.
CGGACCTCCAGAATTCCCTACCCCTCCATCTTGCAATGTTTATCAACAACCTACTTCCCCTTCCTCATTTCATGGACAAGATTCATCTTTGAGCCAATATCATAGCATTTTTGTTTGTTTGTTTCTTACCTATTGGCTTTAAGATCACAGAAAGTCCTCATAGATGGTTATTTGCTACTACTCAGTCCTACAACTATAGCTCTTCCTTCATGGGTCAATGCGGAGTTTGGGAATTTCTCCTCTTACTGATGTATTTGTTGCAAGTATATGCTCAGAAACTAGACATACAGAATGGGGACTAGAGTCACTCTCTGTATATCACCTGATCCTCTTAATACTCCACCCACAATTAGGATGAGATTGGCTCATTTCTGGGCTTTCCTGGTGGCTCAGATAGTAAAGAATCTGTCCGTAATGCAGGAATCCTGGGTTCAGTCCCTGGATCGGGAAGATCCCCTGGAGAAGGGAATGACTTCCAATCATTCCCCACTACCCACTCCAATATTCTTGCCTGAAGAATCCCATGGACAGAGGAGCCTGGCAGGCTACAATCCATGGGGTTGCAAAGATCTGGACATGACTGAAGCAACTTAGCATGGCCCATTTCTGACAACCCCTGAAGGTCTGAGCATTTCCTTTTTTCTAGTGAATAGCTGAATAGTCAAAAAGCTACTGGTCTTTTTTGGGGAGAATTAGGAGAAAAATTCATAATTCTTTTTTGTACGATTATTCCCAGATCCCGCCTCAAGGGTGTGTAGCCAACTCATCATTCAAGAGGTCCTAGGCTTGTGAACTGACTCCAGTCAGGGCCTTAGGTGAGGGGCCAAGACTCTATGTCATTATGGCTCTATTTAGGCTCTGTTCATCTGGCTTATTCAAATCAAATAGGATCTTAAGTGCTGTGTTCCATTTCTACAGGACTCAACATGCATGAGCTACCTCTAGTAATTTATGAACAGCAGACCCTTCTAATTACACTATTTTGGGTCTTAGAATGTAACCACATCCACTTTGTCTGGATGGTAAAGTGTCACCATGTCCTTTGCCTGGCCAGGCTCTTGGAATTCCTATTTAAATCAGGAGCCCCAATTCAACTGCAGCATCTCTGCACTGCCTGCCTAAAGACAACTGCCACTACAGTTCTTTTTAAAGTTTCAGGTCCTTCCATCATCAAAGCATTTATTAATGTATTGGTGAAGGGAATGCTCTGAGCCTTCTGGTAGGCCATAATTAAGGAGCTGGAGAGCAGGTAATAAATCTGCTCCAGCATTTTAATCTTCCTTCTCATGGAATCCTTCCTCTATGGTAAACAAAAGAAGGCTGGCGTCCCAATTTCATTTAGTGTGAGCCTCTGGTGAAATGCTGGGTCCAGGTTTTGTTCAATCAACTCAGTAAATAGAACAGTTTTCAGAGGTTTGACTTACTGTATTGCAACACAAATTTCTGACATATGCACCCATATTAGGAAAAAAATAGCCTGGTCAATATTATGTGCTTTCCTGCTAGGACCACCACTATGAAATCTTAGTGCCCCCTTCCCTTTCTTCCAGACAAAATTCCTATCGTTAATTTTCTGGCTATCAATTTCTTACTGTTCTTTAGATATTTACCATGTTTTAAAATCACCAAACAAAAAAAAAAGAAAAAAATTTAAAAAAACAAAAGAAAATCACCAAATACTATATTAAAGATCACCAAACAATATATTGAATATCTCCATGCCTTCAACCTGACACAAACTTAGTCTTATGCTTTATGCCTTTTTTTTTGGTGAACGTTGGTTTTATTTGTCAAGGTTAGAATTGCAACAATTATTTTTTCTGATGTAAATGAACCAAATCTTGAAAGTTCTTTGGTGTTTCAGTTTATCATTGATCCTGCTAGGTCTGGAGGAAAGAAAGGTCCGTGTAGGCATGGCTTCTGCTCACCGTGGTCCTCAGGCAGTGTCGTTAGGGCCTCTTCAGGCAAGTGGGGACCACTCGGTCAGAGAGGGAAATAGAACTGCTTCAGCGGGCAAGGAGAGTCAGTGTGGTGCAGTGACTCAGGCGCCTGTGCTTCATCAGACTTCTCCCAAATGTCTCTGTTCCAGGTCTTGTCTCCAGGGAGGACACTGCTGCCAAACAGTCATACCGCTGTCTGTCCCATGAACGTTACTAGGCCTGCTCCAGGAACTCAGGTTTCCTACAGGCACCCCGCCACACCATCCTCATACCATCCTCTCTGGGTGTCACTGGCTCCCGGGTTTGGTCAGGTGAGTGCATCTGGTGATGGAGCCCAGGTGACATGAATACCTGGCATGCTCAGCTTTTCTAATGGGAAGTAATTCTTCTTCCCATCGAGATCCAGAAAGGTGGAGGGTTCTCTGCACGTGGGAAAGGGTTTAAGTGGCCAAGCAGCCAAAAAATGACAAATGCCAACCACTTCCTGGAAAGATTGAGTTTGTTTCCTTCTCTTGTTAGTGAAAATCAGCTTTCAGATTTTTATTTGTTTATTTGTACCGGAATGGATAGTCTTTCCCTTCTCCAGTGGTTCTTCCCAACCCAGGGATTGAACCCAGGTCTCCCTCATTGCAAGCAGATTCTTTACCAGCTGAGCCACAAGAGAACCCCAAGAATACTGGAGGGGGTAGCCTATTCCTTTTCCAGGGGATCTTCCTGACACAGGAACTGAACCAGGGTCTCCTGCATTGCAGGTGGATTCTTTACCAACTGAGCTATCAGGGAAGCCGTTTTATCTGTTTACCTATTTATTTTTGGTGGCACTGTGCAGCTTGGGGGATCTTATTTCCCCAACCAGGGATCAAACCCAGTCTCTGGCAGTGAAAGCACTGAGTCCTAACCACCAGAGCACCAGCAAGCTCCCCAAATTTTTAATTTAAAAAGAGTAAAAATGAAAATGTATTGGGAAGATCCTAACTTATTTGATCATGATGGTGATAAGGTTCTTAGAGAGTTCAAGGTTCATATGGTTAATCCACTTAAGTACTTATTTATTGAGCTTTACCTACAAGGCATGTATTCTGCTGAGCCCAGTATAGTTAACTCAGAAATGGCTTCATTAGATTATTCTCTAGTACTGAAGACATGGGCTTCCCAAGTGGCTCAGACAGTAAAGCATCCGCCTGCCACTGCAAGAGACGCAGATTCAATCTCTGGATTTGGGAGATCCCCTGGAGAAGGGCACAAGAGCCCACTCCAGTACTCTTGCCTGGAGAGTCTTATGGACAGAGGACTACAGCGCATGGAGTCGCAGAGTTGGACATGACTGAGTGACTTGGCACAGCATAAGATACTCCAGTTTTGTTTTCTTGAATCATCCTCTCCAACACACATTTTTCAGATCCACGTCTTGGGACTTGTATTAGTCAGGATTCTGCAGAGAAGCAGAACCCATAGGAAGTGTATTTGTTGTTATCGTTTAGTGGCTCAGGCATGTTCAGCCTTTTGGCACCTCATGGACTGTTGCCTGCCAGACTCTGTCCATAGAGTTTTGCAGGTAAGAATACTGGAGTGGGTTGCCATTTCCTTCTCCAGGGGAGGTGTCTATAAAGAGAAAAAAATGGAAAGGAATTGGGGTGCCTGATGGTGGAGGCTCTTGGGTAGCTTGATCGGCTAGGGACTCAGGAAGGAGTTGGAGTTCAAGCCCAACACTGTCTGCTGGTGAACCTGGAGGAGTTAAAGCCACAGACAAAGTCTGATGACAAGTTTGCTGCAGAATTCTCTCTTGCTTGGAGGAAAGTCAGCCTTTTGTTCTGTTAAGATCTTCAACTAATTGCACGAGGCCCAGATTACAGATGGTCATCTGCTTTACTCAAGTCCATCGATTTAAATGCTATCCTTATCTGGGCTTCCCTTGTAACTCAGTGGTAAAGAATCTGCCTGCCAGTGCAGGAGATACAGGTTCAATTCCTGGTCCGGGAAGATACCACGTGGCACAGAGTGACTAAGCCCGTACACCACAACTATTGGACTTGTGCTCTAGAGATCCTGCTCTGTGACAAGAGAAGCCACCTCAGTGAGAAACCTGAGCATCACAGCTATAGAATAAACCCTGTTCTGTGCGACTATGGAAAACTCAGTGCAGCCAATAAGTAAATAGAACAATGGATTCTTTATATATTCTGATGCATTGTCTATAGATATTAAGATAAAGGCAGGCATGTATCTGCTGATACTTTGTAAGCTGATCTGTCTTTATACTTAGAAAAGTCTCTTATTGGTAGGATTCCCTGGTGGCTCAGATGGTAAGGAATCTGGCTGCAATGTGGGAGACCTGTGTTTGATCCCTGGGTTGGAAAGATCCCCTAGAGGAGAAAATGGCAACACACTCCCGTATTCTTGCCTGGAGAATTCCATGGACAGAGGAGCCTGGCAGGCTACAGTCCATTGGGTCTCAAAGAGTTGGACACAACTGAGGGACTATCACTCACTCATTTTCAGAAAAGAAAAATAAGTGTTATCCCGCCCCCAAACATTCCCACATACAATAATATTTGACCATGTTTCTGGGCAGCATGGCTCAAGCATGTTGACACATAAAGTGAGCCTTACCTTAAATGCAGATGCTTCTGAGGGCTAAGCCCTGCAGGCTCCTTGGTTCACCCTGTGTTAGGTCTTTGCCATGGCTCAAGGCATCATTGACTCAATGGCCAAGAGTCTGAGCAGACTCCAGGAGATACTGAAGGATAGGGAAGCCAGGCATGCTACAATCCTTGGGGTCACAAAGAGTTGCATATGATTGAGAACCTGAACAACAATGGATCACTTCCAGGAACTCTTTCTCCACCCAAATGCTATTCCCTGAAAGCTCTTACTCTCTACAAAAGAAAGTGTTGGACGCTCAGTTGTGTCCAACTCTTTGTGATCCCATGGACTGTAGCCCACCGGTCTCCTCTGTCTAGGAGCTCAACTCAAACAAACTAACTGGCCAGGCAGCAGTAGGTGGCCTGGGAAGGTGTGGCATCTGTCCCCATGGACCTTCCTAAGAGGAAGCAAATCATCTGTCCTGCTGTGCTCAGCCGGGGCCCCACAGGCTTGTACAGGAGACAGGGCCAGATGTTCTCTTGAGACCTTTTCTTGATCAAGGATTTGATGACACCAGCCCTCCAGTTCTTCTGAACCAACAGCTGCTGATTTCATTCAAATAATCTGATTTGAAATTCTGTTTCTGGAATCCAGACAGCGTTTTCCGCCCAAGCAGAACAATGGGAGTGGAACAGGGGGCCTTCACAGGGGATATTTTGGGTGCTTTCAGACATAAAAGTCAACAATCTGTTCACTCAGGGGGGCCCTGACCTCTTGTTTTGAAGGAAGAGAAGAAAAACACGCTGGTTACGAAGAATGTAAATATTTCGCTTTCACCAATTCTCCAATCTTGACTGAAACAAATGTCATCCTTGAACCTGCCCCCATCCTCTCCCCTCCCCCAAGACATCTTTGAAAAGCCATGATCAGATCATGAAAATGGGTTTAAAATGCAATCACCAGATTTGAAGAAATAGACGAAGACGCAGCTCTTCATCCCAGGGAGGAGGAGGGCATTCTCTCACATGCTTACAGGAGGCTTTGGAGGACAGACATAGACCCCTTCCCAAGCGGACATGAGACAGGCTGGGATCTGGGCCCTGCAATGCTTGTACCTAGACTCACCTCTCTTTGGGCGACAAAGAAACTATAAGGGATAAAAATAACCGCACTTGTATACACAGTTGGAGCAAATTATGGGCAAGATATAAAAAGACCAACATGACCAACTGTTACTTCTGAAGAGCCAGGAGCAAAAGCAGGGGTTCGGGCCATTGTACATGCCCCCTGCACTTAGCACCACTGAAGGGGTGGGCAAACCACCTAAGCCGTCCCTCTAGCCCAACCCCTGGACCCACCCTTCCCCTCACCCCACGTATAAGGAACCAGCTTACTGTGTCCCCCCAGCCCCGGGGAGCCAGCAAGGGCGCCTGTTACTTGTTTTCACTCTCCGCTGCACCATGGCCCCCAGTAAAGCCTTGCCTGGATTCCTTGTCTGGCTTCTTATCAATTTCTCTTGTTTAAGGAGTCCTAGAACCCTGGTTGGTAACAGGTGTTTGCAGCTGTACAGGAGGGAAGGAGACACAGCTGGAGGCAGGGAGATGGGTGAACAAGTTGTGGTCACTCCGTGTGAGGACCCAAAGTGTGAATGCATGAAGGGAACAGAATCTGTAGACTCACACACAAATAGCTACTCTATGTTTTAAATTTGTGTCTTGGTGATGTCCCTGGCCTTCTGCCTTTGGTGATGGTCAGAGGTGGTATGAAACAGGAACGCCTCTGCCTCCGGTCCTGTGTGGCCCAGCTTCTTCATCACAGAAGTCAAAGCTTCATCTCCTTCTTTCTCTGCCGTCTGGGATTCCTCTGGGAAATTTGTGAACGAAGGCTCTGGCTAGATCAGGGACAGCTACGGAGACTGGCTGGATGAATGGTTGCCTGGATGGGGGCACTGGGATAAGGCAAGGATTGGCTGTGTGAGTTACTTACAGATATTGTAAGATTATTAAGATTCTTTTTCCAGGCAAAAAAAAAAAAAAAAACTGAGACAGGTTTTCCTATTATCACAGAAGCATACAATCAGATTGTTTTAATGAAAAAATTAAATGTACAGATGATAGAGTATTGTGGATTGCTGCCCTTTGGGAACAAGTAATTTATGGCAAAGTGGTTCTCTGAGGAAAAAGTCAGCTGCTCCTCACACATTCCCACCCACACCTCCCTCCCTCCCCTTTCTGGGGTCCAGAGAAGGGATGCCTTCCACTCCACACAGTCTTTGGGGGTGTTCTTTTTTTAAATTTTTTTTAATTTATTTTTTTGGGGGGGGGTGTTCTTATTCAGGAAGCCTAACTATCCAATTAAACCAGCAAGAGTCTCAAATACCTGCTGTGAATCCGACATGATGTAGGTACCAGCCTGGTGCTTGTGCTCAGTTGCTCAGTCGTGTCCGACTCTGAGACCCCAGGGACTGTAGCCCGCCAGGCTCCTCTGTCCATGAAGTTCTCCAGGCAAGAATACTGGAGTAGGTTGCATGCCCTCCTCCAGGAGATCTTCCCAACCCAAGGGCCGTGCCCAGGTCTCCTGCATTGCAGGCGGATTCTTTACCATCTGAGCCACGAAGGAAGCCCATGTGAGGATGGTAATGTCCCTCCTTTCAGGGATAGTAAGGCTTTGCTAAGAAACTAGACGCATGTGGTGTTGTCATTTGTAAAACAGAAAAGGAAAAATATATTGTGTGTGAAGCATGGCGCGAGGGCACATTAGCAAGAGGGCTTCAAGGAAGGCTTTACAGCAGAGTGAAGTTAGGACCGGGTGCCAAAAGAATTGTGGGGAAAGCAGGGATCTGGGGGCGGGGATGAGGGCTGGCTGGTAAAGCTTCACGGAGGAGGCGGGAAGGCTGTGCACTGACTGATGTTGATTAAGGAGCTTGAAAGAGACCCGTGGGAGATGACGGGGAAAGTAATTGAGAGGCAGAAGTGAAACCCTCAAGCGTCTGCTAAGACACTGCAGCAAAGGTGAATGTCTACCTTTGGGCAATAGTTTGGGCAGCTCCAAATACTGGGCTGAATTTGTGCCCAGTAAGTGACCTGTCCTGGGTACAGGGCCCACTGGCACATAAGCAAATCCCTGTCTTCTCAGCAAAAGGCGATGGATAGAGGTGCTTCAAGCCAAGAGCCACAGCCACAGATGGAGGAGCCTCAGAAGGGAGTACATGACTTCACTTATCCCTTCACCCATTCGTTGATTCATTGTCAGTTTACCTTCGAGGAATCCCAGTAAATGTGCTCAGAGACAGTTGGAGAAAGATAGAGACAGGGTGCCTGCCTGATGGAGGAATGTACCCTTAGTGGCAAAGTGGACCCTGTCCACAGCCCCACCAAAGATTGTGGGATCCGGGGCCGGGAGCTTGGACCTGCTGCCTTCTCCAGCCATGCCACCTACACCAGCATCTCCTATCTCACCGAGTTAGTGAGACTCACTTGTTCTAAGGTTTCTATTTGGCTTCCCAGGTGGCTCAGTGGTGAACAACCCACCTTCTTCACCCAAGACTCAGGAGACGGGTTCGATCCCTGGGTCAAGACGATCCCCTAGAGAAAGAAATGGCAACCCGCTCTAGTAGTCTTGCCTGGAGAATCTCATGGACAGAGGAGCCTGGCAGGCTACACAATCCACGGGGAAGCAAAAACGAGCTGGACATGACTGAGCAACTAAACAAAGCACGTCATGGTCCTCAAGAGCATGCCACCTACTTGGTGAAAGTGAAAGTCACTCAGTCATGTCCGACTCATTGTGACCTCATGGACTATACAGCCCCTGGAATTCTCCAGGCCAGAATACTGGAGTGAGTAGCCTTTTCCTTCTCTAGGGGATCTTCCCAACCATCAAACCCAGATCTCCCACATTGCAGGCAGATTCTTTACCAGCTGAGCCACAAGGGAAGCCAAAGAACACTGGAGTAGGTAGCCTATCCCTTCTCCAGGGGATCTTCCTGACCTAGGAATCGAACCAGGGGCTCCTGCATTGCAGGCAGATTGTTTACCAACTGAGCTATTAGCTACTTGATGGGCAAGTGCAAAGCCACAGATTTGGGCTTTAGGGCTGTTGTAGATGTTCCCGGATGATCTTCATTAGTGACCCTTATTCAGGGCAGCTTGGGATGCCCACACCCCAGTAAGAAGTGCCCATGTAGTCCCTGGTGTGTGACCAGCCATCTGAGACACCAGTCTCCCCACACACCCCGAGGGCTCTGACCACACCCACCGGATAGTATCATCCAAGGGGGCTGGCCTTTGATTCTACAGCTTAGAAAGAGGTCATCACTGTCCAGTGACAGTAACTCTGTCCTCTCCCTGACTCTGCCTATTCTCAACCATCTGCAAATACAGCAGGACAGGCTCCATTGGGCCACCTGGTTGGACTGAGCACAATGGTGCAGTTTCAGAGTGAATCCTGAGTCACTCTGTTGAAGCTGCCATGTGCCAGGGCCTCAGGGTGGCCCTTTCCCAGAGCAGCACTCACAGAACCCCAAACCTGTACTAAGGGGTCAGATGGAGCTGTGGCCCCAAGAGGTGCTTTGATGGCAAGAACAGACACAGGGTCCTCTAAACTCTGAAGCTCTGCAGGGCAGCACCCCATCAGAGAAGTCCCATCCTCCTCCAACCTGTGGAGGCAGTGGCAGACTTTATTTTCTTGGGCTCCAAAATCACTGCAGATGGTGACTGCAGCCATGAAATTAAAAGACACTTGCTCCTTGGAAGAAAAGCTATGACAAACTTAGCATGTTAAAAAGCAGAAATGTCTCTGCTGACAAGAGTCCATGTAGTCAAAGCTATGGTTTCTGCAGTAGTCACATATGGATATGAGAGTTGGACAGTAAAGAGAGTTGGACAGTAAAGAGAGTTGAATCACATGGACTGCAGCATGCCAGGCTCCTCTGTCCTTCACTATCTCCTAGGAGATATTTTCCATGAAGTAATGGCACCAAAGAATTGATGCTTTCAAATCGTGGTGCTGGAGAAGACTCTTGAGAGTCCTTTGGACAGCAAGAAGATAAAATCAGTCCATTCTAAAGGCAATCAACTCTGAAAGCCCATTGGAAGGATTAAAGTTGAAGCTCCAATACTTTGGCCACCTGTTGTGAAGAGCCAACTCATTGGAAAACACTCTGAGTCTGAGAAAGATTGAGGGTAGACAGAGAAGAAGGAGACAGAGGATGAGATGACTGGAATCTTAGTTTATGGCCCAAGGGGAGCCCTGGTGGCTACTGACCACATTTGTTCTCAGCACACATTCTTGAAGCATCCACAGCACTGGCCACACAGAGATATCAAGGCTGGGCTCTGCCCTCCAGAAGCTCACCCACTGCCTGGAGGAGCTGGCAAGGATGCCCCTCGCCAGCAGAAGTGGTTCCGTCAGAAGCACAGAGGTACTTCCTCCCTCCCTCCGTGTGGCTGATTAGAACCCAAATTCCAGGAGTGTTGGAGGCTGTGTTATAATCAGGGCCCAGGGTCACCCTTACTGGTCTTAAGGACCCTCCTGGATCCCTCTCAATGCTTCATCCATTTCTGAGGCCCCATCACTTACAGCAGGGGTCAGGGGCTTCCTCCCACCGGTGATAAGTGATGCGTTGCCAGCCAATCATTCCTATGACTGTGATCTCAGGGGCCGTCCCAGACAGAGCCAAGCCAGGTCGGCTGTGGGGCATGTGTGTTGGTCAGAGTCCCAGGCTCAGAGTCCAACAAACATGGTCACAGGCAAACCTTGAATCACCCAGATTTATGTTAAAAAGAAGGTCACACGCAGAGGCATTAAGAGTGTTATCATGGTAGTCTTTGCACCCTGGGCTTCCTAGGTGGCTCAGTGGGTAAAGAACCTGCCTGTGATGCAGGAGATGCTGGGGGTATGGTTCAGTTCCTGTGTTGGAAAGATCCCCTGGAGGAGGGCACGACAACCCACTCCAGTATTCTTGCCTGGAGAATCCTATGGACAGAGGAGCCTGGTGAGCTACAGTCCATAGACTGCAGAGTCAGACATGACTGAAGCGACTGAGCCCAGCACTTGCACTCATAGCCACAGAAGCCTGCCCCTTGCAGGACACTGAACAGGCAGTCCCTCTGCAGCCCCTCAACTGATCCTGGCCTTTCCCAACCCAGTGCATGGTGCCAAGTCCCAGGACAGGGAGTCAGTGGACATCCCTTGGGCTCCCCTCTTCTCCTGGGGGTGTCAGACCCTGCCTCAAACAAGCCAGATGAGCCCAGACCTGGTCCCAAGCATTGGAGGACCGATGGGCCTCTGCAGGCTCCTGGGGGAAGAACCACAGCACATCCGTGTTACCAGGCTTCTTCCCCAAGGTTCATATACTCTTCCCCATCAGTGGTCCCAGAGGAAAGCCCAGCTGAGTGCTGAGAACCATGTGACTGTGTGTGAAGGCAGGTCCTACAGTGGGCTCACATGAACACAGGAGGTATCCAGGCCCCACAAACCTGTTCCTTCTACATGGTTGGGTGGACATTGAGTGTCCCATGTCGGAACTGGCCATGCTCCTGAGCAATCCAACCCCAGTGTCTCTGGAGACACTTGCTTCAGCTAATGAAGCCCAGGACTGCTCAATACAACCACAGTGTTTATAAATAAAACCACATTTTAGTTGTCCCAGGAGTCATATTATATAAAGGAACTTTGCAGGAATTTTACCGATTCAATCATGACATAAAAATCTCCAGCCCTGGGCCAGGCCACAGTCCACAGAGGTCAACCCCCACTCCACCTTCACAGAGTCCGTGGACCCTTGGGCCAGAGGGCTCATGTCTGCACACAGCTACCAAAGAACTGATGTCAGAAGGCATGGGTTCCCCATCCACTTAGCATCCTGACACCAGCAGCTGGCTCTCATTCCAGAGTCATTTTTCACCAAGAAATAACATTTGATCATGTCATCAAATTTTCTAGGCAACACCTAGTAAATTACTGGGTATTTACTTTCTTATTAAGTACTAAGTATTTAAATATCTGCTATTTAAGATCCACAGACATAGAAAACAAACATATGGTTACCGAAGGGAAAAGGGAAGACGGGATAAATTAGGAGTTTGGGATTAAAATATACATATTCTACATAAAATAGATAAACAACAAGGGCCTACTGTACACAACAGGAAGCTGTAGTCAATATTTCATGATAACCTATAAGGGAAAAGAATTTGAAAAAATATTATGTATATGTACAAACATATACGTACTAAGTTGCTTCAGTTGTGTCCAACTCTGTGTGACCCATGGACTGTAGCCCACCAGGCTCTTCCGTACATGGAATTCTCCAGGCAAGAGTAATGGAGTGGGTTGTCATTTCCTTCTCCAGGGTATCTTTCCTACCCAGAGATCAAATCCATGATCCCCTTCTCCTATAATGGCAGGTGGATTTTTTTACCACTAAACCACCAGGGAAGACCCAAATACCTGGTATTTAAATACCTGTTATGTAAACACCTAGTGTTTACACAGTGCCTACCAGGTGTTTATTGTGATCCACATAGTCAAAGGCTTTGGCCTAGTAAATAAAGAAGAAACAGATGTTTTTCTGGAACTCTCTTGCTTCTTCAGTGATCCAGCAAATGTTGGCAATTTGATCTCTGGTTCCTCTGCCTTTTCTAAAACCAGCTTGAACAACTGGAAGTTCACAATTCACGTACTGCTGAAGACTGGCTTGGAGAATTTTCAGCATTACTTTACTAGCATGTGAGATGAGTGCAATTGTGCAGTAGTTTGAACATTCTCTGGCATTGCCTTTCTTTGGGATTGTAATGAAAACTGAACTTTTCCAGTCCTGTGGCCTGGAAAAACTGCTGAATTTTTCCAAATTTGTTGGCATATTGAGTGCAGCACTTTCACAGGATTTTAAATAGCTCAACTGGAATTCAATCAGCTGCACTAGCTTTGTTCATAGTGATGCTTTCTAAGGCCCATTTGACTTCATATTCCAGAATGTCTGGTTCTAGGTGAGTGATCATACCATCGTGATTATCTGGGTCGTGAAGATCTTTTTTGTACAGTTCTTCTGTATATTCTTGCCACCTCTTCTTAATATCTTCTGCTTCTGTTAGGTCCATACCATTTTTGTCCTTTATCGAGCCCATTTTTACATGAAATGTTCCCTTGGTATCTCTAATTTTCTTGAAGAGATCTCTAGTCTTTCCCATTCTGTTGTTTTCCTCTATTTCTTTGCATTGATTGCTGAGGAAGGCTTTCTTATCTCTTCTTGCTATTCTTTGAAACTCTGCATTCAGATACATATATCTTTCCTTTTCTCCTTTGCTTATATGCAGATGACACCACCCTTATGGCAGAAAGTGAAGAGGAACTAAAAAGCCTCTTGATGAAAGTGAAAGAGGAGAGTGAAAACATTCGCTTAAAGCTCAACATTCAGAAAATAACGATCATGGCATCTGGTCCCATCACTTCATGGGAAATAGATGGGGAAACAGTGGAAACAGTGTCAGACTTTATTTTCTGGGGCTCCAAAATCACTGCAGATGGTGATTGCAACCATGATATTAAAAGACACTTACTCCTTGGAAGGAAAGTTATGAGCAACCTACATAGCATGTTCAAAAGCAGAAACATTACTTTGCCAACAAAGGTCCGTCTAGTCAAGGCTATGGTTTTTCCAGTAGTCATGTATGTATGTGAGAGTTGGACTGTGAAGAAAGCTGAGCACTGAAGAATTGATGCTTTTGAACTGTGGTATTGAAGAAGACTCTTGAGAGTCCCTTGGACTGCAAGGAGATCCAACCAGTCTGAAGAAGATCAGCCCTGGGATTTCTTTGGAAGGAATGATGCTAAAGCTGAAACTCCAATACTTTGGCCACCTCATGCGAAGAGTTGACTCATTGGAAAAGACTCTGATGCTGGGAGGGATTGGGGGCAGGAGGAGAAGGGGATGACAGAGGATGAGATGGCTGGATGGCATCACCGACTCGATGGGCGTGAGTCTGAGTGAACTCCAGGAGTTGGTGATGGACAAGGAGGCCTGGCGTGCTGGGATTCATGTGGTCACAAAGAGTCGGACACAACTGAATGACTGAACTGAACTGAACTGAACTGAACCAGATGTTTACCTACCTGTCCCCTTGTAAACTGCCCATCACGTCACAGGTGCCACACCGCTAGGCAGTCTGTGAAGAGCAAGACCCAGGCGGGTGCTTGGTGTTCTGCTAGACTCACTTCTTAGCTAAGTAACTCACTGTCACACCCACCTCACTGTCCATAACTTAAATCCAAAGCCTAACAAAATTTCAGTGACCACCGTAGAACCAAGTCAACTGTGCCTTGTTTTGTTTTGTTATTTTTCCTATTATCTGTATCTTGCTATGCCGAGCACAGAGGACGGGAGGTCACTGAGCTGGGCCAGGGGCTGTCAAGGACAATATTGGGACTGGAGATGTGGTCAGGTATTGCTAGCTGGGAGGAGACCAAACGAGGATGGGAAGGTCCTGGTGGAGGGGGGCGTGGTCAGACTGCGGTGAAGGAGGAAGTGTGGAGAGGGAGGCAGAGCGGTGTGCTACAAGCAGGGCCTTGGAAGCAAGGAAGACGCTTGGTCCTCCACTGGAAGCAGCTTCAGAAAGGATGAGATGGGAGACTCACTCCGTCCACGGTCTGAGCTCTGGAAGAGCAGGATGAGTTTGGCTCAAGTGCGGCTGGGACAAGACAGCAGGGAGGCTCTGCAGCTGGACAGACAGGGATTCCACCTTGAGCATCATTTATAGCCTGCTGTGTGCCCTGAACTAACGGCTTGACTTCTCTGAGCCTCAGTTTCTCCGTCTGTAAAATGAATCATAAAGGGACAGAGCAAACTTGCAGCCAGTGCTCCATCCCCTATTATTAAGATGCTTTCTTGATGGTCTGAAAAGAGCTCAGATGGGGTGGGGGCATCGGGGTAGAGAGCTGAGTCTGTGGTCACTCACACCTGACACTCTTCGTGTACAGAGCTCACCAGCATCTCACTGGATTCTCAAGGTGCCCTTGGATGGTTGCCAGCTGGTGTGACATTTCCCTGGGCCCAGCTGCCAGAGTTGGATGTACAGAGTGATGTGTGAGTTTAGACCCAGAACCCACTTACATGCTCATCCCTGCTGAGAGCAGAGCTGTTTCGAGGGTGGGCAGGAGCGGGTTGAGACGCTTGGTCAGGACTTCGGGTGGATCCGTTTGGATCTGTTGAGTGAGTCTGGGCTTCTGCATCCAGGATTGGCCTGAGATTCCCAAGACCAGCCTCTGGGTTCGAGTGATGAATTCTGTCAGTGAACTAAAGAGGCCTCTTTCTGAGCATCTGCAGTTTTCTTGGAGCTTGCTTATGAGGGCTTCCCAGGTGGTGCTAGTGGTGAAGAACCCATCTTCCAATGCAGGAGATACAGGATTCTCAGGTTCCGTCCCTGGGTTGGCAAGATCCCCTGGAGAAGGAAACGACTACCCACTCCAATATGCTTGCCTGGAGGATCCCATGGACAGAAGAGACTGGTGAGCCACAGTCCATATGGACTTTGTGGGCAGCAAAGAGTCAGAGCAACTGAGCACAAGATGCAAGACGAGGGTGACCGGCACTGTCACTGAAAGCTTGGTGGGGCTGCCCACAGCGGGCTTTAGGAGCAGCCTGGAGAAGGTGGGAGGCACCCCCCGCTCAGACCTGGGAGCTGGGGAACAGGATCTGGGCCCTGCCCCCTCCTCCAGCTCCCATTTCCAGAGCCAGATACTGGAAGTGTCTCCAGTGGCCGGGACAGGCCCCCAGGCATAGTGATGATGAAACATGGGTCCTGGGAGGAGCTGTGGCAAGGCCTGGGTCACTTGGTCAATGACCACCCCCTACGCCAGGGTCTGGAACAATCCAGTTCCATCCAGAACCCACAGAAATCCTGGCTCCGAATAGGCACCACTACTTCTGTGCTGGTGAGTGAAGGAAGTCAACGGAAGGAATGTCTGCGGTTAGGTGGATATCACTCACAGATATGCCCAGAGAGAAAAGAAAACATCTCCTTGGTCCCTGTGGGCTTGACCTGGCCCGAAGCAGTGTGACCCGTCCTGGGATCTTTCAGCCTGAGGTTCTGCTTGGAGACACTGGCCCAGAGCCCCAGCCTTGGCCTGGAAAGCACACAGGGTGTTTACTGAGAATGGGCTTGGTACCAAGACTCACAGGTCCTATATACACATTAACTAAGGCTCAGAGAGGTTAAGTCTTGAGCCCAGGAAAACACAGTGAGCACACCAAATCCAGATCCTTCTGATTCCATGGCCTCCAAACCCCTTGTCCCAACACCACAGGCTCTACCCAAGAGGATGGACCAACAACTCTGCCCCTCCAAGCCCTCTTCCCCAAAAGCCCCGGCCACCTGCTCTCTGCTCCACTGCCTCCTTCCCCAGGCCAAATGTCTGCTGTCTACCCCTCCAGCCCCTCCAGCTGGGCTCCAGGAGGTTTCCAGCCTGAGGTTCCAGCCTGTGCACCTGGACACTTGCTGTCCTGGGCGGGGAGTCTGTGGCCCGTGAGCCAGTGAGTGAAACAAACCAGACCCAGCGCTTGGCTCTGTCATCTTACTCCAGAAGACTGTTCGTCCTTCTTGGTCTCTCCCTTTTCATCCTGAAACAAACAGAAAATCACATCCTCCAACTTCTGATGCACCTGACCCCCCAGATTCCTCCTCCGTTCCCCTCCCCCCGCTGCTGTCAGGAGCACTGGCCGCTGACAGAAACAGCCACCGATGGATGTTACCCTTAATGCTGAGAGAGCCAGAGAACCAGGTGAGCATGTTTTCGTTGTGACCAGGGGCAAGCAAAGGGGAGTCAGATGTGTTTGTGGAACCCCCTCCCAATTAACCTGGCAATCCAAGGGTCTCAGTGTAAGCTGTACTTCCCAGGAGGTGTGTGCAGACTGGGGACCCCTCCCTGATCCTCTGCTGTTGGGATACTGTCCCCATTGGGGGCTGCTTTGCCCTGGCAGGCTCGGCAATGCACCCCACACTGAATGAGACAGGGGACCCCTGCCATAGCCTGACCTCATGCCACCTCAATTCTCCCCCGACCCTGATGGGACCATAGTATTTTCCCCCAGAGAGTTCTAGAATTACCGCAACGTCTCATCCCCTTTATTTTTTTATTTTTTTTATTTTTTTTATTTTTACTTTTTTTAATTTAATAAATAAAAATAATAAACCGAATATAGACTGATGATTCATTTCCCACACGATAGCACACATGTTTCAGTGCCATTCTCCCAAACCTTCCCCCCCTTTCCCTCTCCCTCAAAGTCCAAAAGTCCATTCCATGCATCTGTGTCTCTTTTGCTGTCTCACATACAGGGTTATCATCACCATGTTTCTAGATTCCATAAATATGAGTTAGTATACTGTATTGGTGCTTTTCTTTCTGGCTTACTTCACTCTGTATAATTGGTTCTAATTTCATCCATCTCATTAGAACTGATTCAAATGTATTCTTTTTAATGGCTGAGTAATACTCCATTGTGTATATGTACCACAGCTTTCTTATCCATTCATCTGTTGATGGACATCTAGGTTGTTTCCATGTCCTGGCTATTATAAACAGTGCTGCTATGAAC
>SJYA01002443.1:410560-427414 GCA_006410615.1 Neotragus moschatus | reverse complement strand
AGGACTGATGCTGAAGCTTAAACTCCAATACTTTGGCCACCTCATGTGAAGAGTTGACTCATTGGAAAAGACCCTGATGCTGGGAAGGTTTGGGGGCAGGAGGAGAAGGGGACGACATAGGATGAGATGGCTAGTTGGCATCACTGACTTGATGGACATGAGTTTGAGTGAACTCTGGGAATTGGTGATGGACAGGGAGGCCTGGTGTGCTGTGATTCACGGGGTCTCAAAGAGTCCGACACGACTGAGTGACTGAACTGAACTGAATATTCTATTGTGTATATGTACCACAGCTTTCTTATTCATTCATCTGCTGATGGACATCTAGTCTGCTCCATGTCCTGGCTATTATAAACAGTGCTGCAATGAACATTGGGGTACCCATGTCTCTTTCACTTCTGGTTTCCTCAGTGTGTATGCCCAGCAGTGGGACTGCTGGGTCATAAGGCAGTTCTTTTCCAGTTTTTTAAGGAATCTCCACACTGTTCTCCATAGTGGCTGTACTAGTTTGCATTCCCACCAACAGTGTAAGAGCTGTCTCTTATACACATCTGTTCATTGCAGCACTGTTTATAATAGCCANTCTTTTCCAGTTTTTTAAGGAATCTCCACACTGTTCTCCATAGTGGCTGTACTAGTTTGCATTCCCACCAACAGTGTAAGAGGGTTCCCTTTTCTTCAGACCCACTCCAGTATTTATTACTTGTAGACTTTTGGATAGCAGCCAATCTGACTGGCGTGAAATGGTACCTCATTGTGGTTTTGGTTTGCATTTTTTCTGATAATTAGTGATGTTGAGCATCTTTTCATGTGTTTTTTAGCCATCTATATGTCTTCTTTGGAGTAATTAATTTTAAAATTAACTTTCTAAATTTTAATTTCACATTTGTTTATTAACTTTGTATCCTTCTTCTTTGCTAAATTCACTTAAGCTCTTGCCATGGTTGTGTTGTATAGGATAATCTACACATCAATACAGACATTTTTACTTCTTCCTTTCTAAGTGATTTTTTAGAGTATTTCTTCTTTTTTTTTTTTTGCTTTAGTATAATGACTTGGACCTCTAGGACAAAGCTAGAAAGCAATTGTGTGAATGTGCATTCTTGCCTTGTTCCCAATCTACAGGGCAAAATACTCATATTTGCACCATTAAGTACAATATTAAGTTTTCTGCAGATATTCTTTTTATATATGTATAAAAGGTCTTTACTATAGATATCCCAGAAACCTGAATTTTTAACACTTCCCCCTTCTGAATTTTGATTGCAGAGGGTAAATCAGGCTACAAAAGACTTGAAGTTCAGAGCCCCTGAAATTCCTAACTTCTGCTTACTGGTTTGGTTTTCTTTTTAAATATAAATTTATTTCTGCAGATATTCTTTATCAAATTGAGGGTGATTTTCTAAAAAGGGTTTTTTTTGGGAAATTGGATTTTTATCAAGTGCTTTTTTAAAATCCATTGACATTATAATATTGTTTTACTCCTTTAATCACATGATATACTGATTTCCATTTATTGATTTTCCTTGTCAAGCGTTCTTATATAAAACATATTCAGCTACAAGGTGTTAGAGTTTTTATATATTGGTACATTTGGTTTGCTTTAATCCATACTGACAATCTCTGCCTTTCCTTTCTTTCCCTTTTGCTGTCTTCTTTTATGTTAAATTGAATGTTGTTAGCAGATAGACCAGTCAGAAAGTCACTGCAGTAATCCAGACAAGAAGTGAAAGTGGCTAGGATCAAGTGAAATTGGAGAAAGGGATCAGATTCGAGGTGAACGTGTCTAGGATCAGGTGAAATTGGAGAAGGGATCAGATCCGAGGTATATTTTTGAGGTAGAGTTAATAATTCTTACATATGAATTATATATACATATATATTTGTATGTATATACATATATATATATGAAATAATATCTGAACAGTAGCACACTGATTGTTTTGATCATAATAGGCACTCAAAAGATGTTAGTTTCCTCTTTTATATGATCTCTGGCAACATTTGTAAATCCAGTTAGACTAGTCTCTTAACTGTCCCATCAAACACACTATATTCAGTCATGTCTTTATTCGCCTTTTCTTATGTTTAATTTCTACATCCTCTGTTTATATGTTTTAGAGATTAATTTCTTGTCAATTGCTTTGTTTGCAAATATTTTCTCCCATTTTGTATGTTGTCTTTTCATTTTTGTTTATGATTCCCTTTGCTGTGCAAAAGTTTTTAAGTTTAATTAGGTCCCATTTATTTATGTTTTTATTTTCATTACTATAGGAGGTAGATAAAATCAATTTATGTTAAAGAGTGTTCTACCTATGTTTTCATCTAACAGTTGTATAAGTATCTTCTCTTACATTTAAGTATTTAATTCATTTCATGATTATTTTTGTGTATGGTATCAAAGAACATTCTAATTTCATTTTTTTTACATGCATCTGTCCAGTTTTCCAGCACTATTTATTAAAAAGACTCTTTTCCATTGTACCATCTTAACTTCCTTTGTTGTAGATTGACAATAGATATGTGGATTTATTTGTGGGCTTTCTATCCTGTTCCATTGATATATATTTCTGTTTTTCTGCCAGTACCATAGTGCTTTTTGATGACTGTAGCTTTGTAGTATAATCCGAAGTCAGGAAACCTAATTCATCCAGTTCCACTTTTTTTTTTTTTAAACAAGATTGCTTTAACTCTTAAGGGTATTTTGTGTCTATATAAAAATTTAAAGATTTTTTTTGGCCCTAGTTACGTGAAACTTGCCATTGGTGATTTAACATGGATTGCATTGAATCTCTAGATTGCCTTAGATAATATAGTCATTTTGACAGTATTGATTCTTCCAGTCCAAGAACATGGTATATCTTATCCTTCCATCTGTATCCACTTCAATTTCTTTTATCAGTGTCTTATAGTCCTCAAGTAGGTTTATTTCTATTTATTTAATTCTTTTTGTTGCAGTAATAAATGGAATTGTTTCTGTAATTTCTCTTTGTTAGTATTCATTGTTAGTATATAGAAATGAAACAGATTTCTGTGCATGAATTTTGTATCCTGCAACTTTATTAAATTCACTGATGAGTTCAGTAGTTTTTTCTAGCATCTTTAGGATATTCTATGTATAGTATCATGTTATCTGCAAACAGTGACACTTTTACTTCTTCTTTACTAATTTGGATTCCTTTCATTGCTTTTTCTATGATTACTATGGCTCAGACTTCCAAAATCATGATGAATGAATGTTGTGAGTGTGGATATTCTTATCTTGTTCCTGGTCTTAGAGGAAATGCTTTCAGCTTTTCAGTGCTGAATATGATGTTAGGTGTGGGTTTGTCACATATGGCCTTCATTATATTGAAGTTTTTTCCCTTTATGTCCACTTTCTGGAGAGTTTTTGTAATAGATGGGTGTTGAATTCTGTCAAAAGCGTTTTCTGCATCTACTGAGATGATCATATGTTCTTTATTCTTCAGTGTGTTACAGCTGTGTATAACACTGATTGATTAGTGTTATAATCACTAATTATTAGAGAAATGCAAATCAAAACTACAATGAGGTATTACCTCACAGAATGGCCATCATCAAAATAACATATGCTGCGGGGTGTGTGGAAAGAAAGAAACCCTCCTACAACGTTGATGAGAATGTATATAATGTACATAATACATTGGTCAGATTTTTTTAGCCAACTAGTAGGGTAGTTGGCAAAGGAGAAGAATAATAAAAGGAAATGGTGCTTTCTTCTTAGGATTTTAAAACAATGAATCACCATCTATGTTGTATCTATGCAGCTGTCTCTGTCCTATTCCTGTATTGTAAGGGGAGTGAAATGTACATAGTGCACCAAACTTAATGAAGTAAAGCAGGAATGTTGTTCCTTATAAAACACTTGTTGCAGCAGCATCAGTAGCCTGTCTTTAAAAAGAGAGTGGCTTTTTGTAGCTTCCAGTGCCTCACCAAATAGCTTAAATTTCTGATAGGCCAATAACATCAATGATTTATTTTAAGTAGGCAATTCAAAACCAAAAATGTATTCACATCAAACAAATGCAGCTAAGTGAAGTTAAGATACTAGTCAAAGTAGGAGTATTAATAAAACTGTCTTTTCACCTTGTTTGTAGTTTCCTTTGCTGTGCAAAAGTTTTTAAGTTTAATTAGGTCCCACTTGTTTATTTTTGTTTTTATTTCCATTACTTTAGGAAGTGTGTCATAGAAGATCTTGCTTTAACTTATGTCTTCAAATGTTCTGCCTATGTTTTCCTCTAAGAGTTTAATAATTTCTTGTCTTACATTTGTGTCTTTAAGCCATTTTGAGTTTATCTTTGTGTATGGCTTTAGGTAGTATTCTAATTTAATTCTTTTTGCAAATAGCTGTCCAATTTTCCCAGCACCATTTATTGAAGAGCCTATTTTTGCCCCATTGTATATTCTTGCCTCCTTTGTCAAAAATAAAGTACCCATAGATGCGTGGGTTTATCTCTGGGCTCTCTATTTTGTTCCACAGGTCTATATTTCTGTTTTTGTGCCAGTACCATACTGTCTTGATGACTGTAGCTTTGTAGTATAGTCTGAGGTCAGGAAGGTTGATTCCTCTGGCTCCATTCTTCTTTATAAAATCTGCTTTGGCTATTCAGGATCTTTAATGTTTCCATATGAATTGTGAAAATTTTTGTTCTAGTTCTGTGAAGAATGACATTGGTAATTTGATAGGGATCACACTGAATCCATAGATTGCATTTGGTGGTATAGTCATTTTCACAATATTGATTCTTCTTACCCAGGAACATGGAATATCTCTTCATCTGTTTATGTTGTCTTTTATTTCTTTCATTAATGTCTTATAATTTTCTGTGTACAGCTTTTTGACTCCTTAGGTGGCAAAATTAATTATTTTTGTTGCAGTGGTGAATGGGATTGATTTGTTAATTTCTTTTTTCTGATTTTTCATTGTTAGTATATAGAAATGCAAGTGATTTCTGTGTATTGACTTTGTATT
Organism: Neotragus moschatus; assembly: GCA_006410615.1. Taxonomy (NCBI): domain Eukaryota; kingdom Metazoa; phylum Chordata; class Mammalia; order Artiodactyla; family Bovidae; genus Neotragus; species Neotragus moschatus. The sequence goes on along the minus strand of SJYA01002443.1, from coordinate 422,421 downwards.
CTGTGACTTTGCTAAATTCACTGATTAGTTTTAGTAATTTTCTGATAGTTTCTTTGGGTTTTTTGTGTATAGTACCATGTTCTGCAAACAGTGAGAGTTTTACTTCTTTTCTGATCTGGATTCCTTTTATTTCTTTTTCTTCTCTAATTGCTGTAGCTAGAACTTCCAAAAATATGATGAATAATAGTGGTGAGAGTGCACATCTTTGTCTTGTTCCTGATCTTAGAGGGAATGCTTTCAGATTTTTGCCATTGAGAATAATATCTGCTGTGGGCATTCATATATGGCCTTTACTATGTTGAAGTAGGTTCCTTTTATGCCCATTTTTTGAAGCATTTTTATCATAAATGGATGCTGAATTTTGTCAAAGGCTTTTTCTGCATATATGTGATGATCATATGGTTTTTATCTTTCAAATTGTTAATATGGTGTATCATGTTGATTGATTTTCATATATTGAAAAATCTGAGTAATGGAAATAAAAACAAAAATAAACAAGTGGGACCTAATTAAACTTAAAAGCTTTTTCAGAGCAAAGGAAGCTACAAACAAGGTGAAAAGACAACCCCCAGAATGGGACAAAATAATAGCAAAGGAAATGACTGACAAGGAATTAATTTCCAAACTATATAAGCATCTCATATAACTCAATACCAGAAAAGCAAACAACCCAATCAAAAAGTGGGAAAGGAACCTGAAGAGACATTTCTCCAAAGAAGACATACAGTCAGCTAACAAGCACAGGAAAAGATGCTCAACATCACTCATTATTAGAGAAATGCAAATCAAAACTACAATGAAATACCACCTCACACCAGTCAGAATGGCCATCATCAAATTGTCTACAAACAATAAATGCTGGATAGGGGGTGGAGAAAAGGGAACACTTGCACTGCTTGTGGGAATGTAAACTGATACAGCCACTATGGCTCTACGATATGGAAATTCTTTAAAAAGTTAGGAATTAAAAGAAAATCTGGGAATAAAACCACCATATGATGCAGCAATCCCACTCCTAGGCATATACCCTGTGGAAACCAAAATTGAAAAAGACACATGTACCCCAATATTCATTGCAGCACTATTTACAATAGCTAGAACATGGAAGCAACCTAGGTGTCCATCGACAGATGAACAGATAAAGAAGTTGTGGTACTTATATACAATGGAATACTCGTGCTGGTTTAGTCACTAATTCATGTCCAACTCTTGAGACTCCATGGACCATAGCCTGCCAGGCTCCTCTGTCTATTGGATTCTGCAGGCAAGAATACTAGAGTGGGTTGTCATTTCCTTCTNGGTGTCCATCGACAGATGAACAGATAAAGAAGTTGTGGTACTTATATACAATGGAATACTCGTGCTGGTTTAGTCACTAATTCATGTCCAACTCTTGAGACTCCATGGACCATAGCCTGCCAGGCTCCTCTGTCTATTGGATTCTGCAGGCAAGAATACTAGAGTGGGTTGTCATTTCCTTCTCCAGGGGATCTTCCTGACCCAGGAATTGAACCCAGGTTTCTTGCATTGCAGGAAGATTCTTTACCAACTGAGCTACAAGAGAAGCCTCTCAATGGAATACTAGTCAGCCATAAAAAGGAACACATTTGAATATATTCTAATGAGGTGGATAGACCTAGAGCCTACCATACAGAGTGAAATAGGTCAGAAAGAGAAATACAAATATTGTATACTGACACATATATATGGAATTTATAAAGATGGCACTGACGAATTTATTTTCAGGGCAGCAATGGAGAAACAGACATAGAGAACAGACCTATGGACATGTAGGGAGGAGAGGATGGAGGAGGGAAGATATATGAAGAGAGTACCATAGAAATTTACAATACCGCATGTAAAATAGATAGCCAATGGGAATTTGCTGTATGACACAGGGAACTCAAACAGGGGCTCTTTGACATGCTAAAGGGTGGGATGTGGAGGGAGATGGGAGGGAGGTCTGGGAAGGAAGGGACATGGGTGTGCCTGTGGCTGATTCTTGTTGATGTATGACAGAAAATCACAAAATTCTGTAAAGCAATTATTCTTCAATTTAAAATAAAAAATAAAATAAAATTATCTGAAAGAAACATCATATGTGTTTGACAAGAGAAAAACGATATTGTCTAAAATAACGCAATGGAATGACTAAATTGTTTTAAAGTGGCCCGTTATACCTTTAGAAAAGGCAGAGGAACCAGAGATCAAATTGCCAACATCCACTGGATCATGGAAAAAGCAAGAGNACTTGCACAAAAGCCCTCAAAATCGGTAGGTTTTCCTCCTTTCCTAAATGAAACCAAGAATTAAATGACAGAATGAGTAGCCATTTGAAAAGTGGGTCCCTTGCTCTTAGCAGTAAGGAGCAGAATATTTTCTTCTGCATCAATAGGAATTCATTTTTTACAAGCTTTAGTAATTTAAGTTGAAAGAATATTAAAACACTGTAAAAAAAAAAAAAGCTGCTCAGAAATGGTATATTTCCCCCATTGCTTAAGAGGAGGGACTGAAATGTTTTACTTTCTAAATGTAGTGTTCAATTACCAAACCCGCCCAGAAGGGTCAAAAAAAAAAAAAAAAAAAAAAAGTTTGTCACCCTGTCATGTCCAAGTCTTTGCAATCCCCTGGACTATAGTTCTCCAGGCTCCTCTGTCCATGGAATTCTCCAGGCAAGAATACTGAAATGAGTAGCCGTTCTCTTCTCCAGGGGATCTTCCTGACTCAGGGATTGAACCTGCATCTCCTGCGTTGCAGGCAGTTTCTATACCATCTGAGCCACCGAGAAAGCCCTGGAGGGGCCAAGCCATTCGTGAATTCCTGCAGTGACTTCTCTGGCCTGTGTACCTATCATGGCCTGCATTCTAATTATGTGGCCTCTCTCTTTCTCCTTCCGCGACACTGAGCTCATTGAAGGCGGCACCTTGCTTGGTCATCATCTGGGGCCATGAGGGCTACAGGGAAAGTTCCTGGGACTCATTTCAGTGCGTTGAAGCACACACATCTTTCTAGGAAAACACACGTATTACTTTCTCCTGCCCAGCCAGACGTTAGTTAGTTAGTTCAGTTATCAGTCGTGTCTGACTCTGCAACCCCATGGACTGCAGCACACCAGGCTTCCCTGTCCATCACCCACTCCAGCCAGACCTGGTCTTTACTAACTGTGGAGTTTGTGTCAGTTAAGAATCTTCTGGTCATAAACTGTCATAACCCCACTTCAAACCAGCTGAATCTAGGAGGGACGTTTATGAGCCCTCCTAACCCTATGACCAGAGGTGGGAGTGCGCCAGCATCCAGCAGCACCCAGTATTCTCTGACTAGTTCCTGAGAGCTGCACCAACAAAGCACCTCAGGCTGGGTGGCTTACAGTACCACACACTGGTGCTCTCACGCTTTGGCTGCAGAGGCATCAGCGGGTCCGCGCTGTCTGGAGGCTCCAGGGGAGGGCCCTTTTGCACATCTCTCCTAGTGGCTCCTGGTGACCCTCAGTTTGCAGGCCCATCACCCCAGTCTCTGCCTCCACCGCACGGTCATCCTTCTGTGTATGTCTCTGCGCGTCTCTCCTCTTCTTATAAGACCCATTTCACTGGGTTTGGAACCCACTTTGCTCCAGTATGGATGCACTTTAATCACACCTGTGAAAATCCCACATTTGGAGGTTCCAGGTGGGCATGGATCTGGGGACCCAATTCAAACCATAGCTCCTTCCCTTGCTTGACTTCTCCTGGTCTCTCCTCACTGCTTCTGGGTCTCATTCTAAGGCTGATTCTACCCTCATCATTGCAAAATGATGCTAAGCCAATGCCGTCAGCCCTGCAACCTCCCTTAGCCAACACAAGAGTGTGTCCAGCTGCCAGGAGGAGGCCCACCTCGCCTGGCTGAAATGCTTCTCCCTGACAATACCCGGAATCAAATGGTGCTTAAACACCTGAATAATTTAAATGGCAATTCAAGGAGCCCTGCCAGCAGAGACAACAAAATGACACTCCAGACCTCATCCAGCCACTCTGCCTCACCCCTGGGGGCTAATCAGGGACCTGGCTTTGTCTTTCAAAGGGCTGGAGGCTCTCTTATTATCAACCCTGCTTTGTTCCCTACCACATCTGAAGTGCTTTCCTTGTTTCCAAATAAATAAAACAGCAGTGATGAACTGTCATTTCACCAGCTTTCAATTAGAAGGGAAAACACACAGGAAGGTGGGAAGGTGGAAATCAACTCAGGTGTGGGGGAGGTGGCCTCACATGCTGGGTCCCTCCGGCTAGGATGGGGTGGGTTAGAAAGAGAGCAGCCCCAGGCCAGCCGGACATCCTGTTTGGGTCAAAGGTGAAACACAGACAAGGCGTTCAGAGGTTTTGAAGTTCTGTGGTCCCCACCTGGCTCTCTGCCCTGTCCCTGCCTCTCCTCTGTTCCCCCTGCTCTCTTGGCCTCCCCCTACCCTGCCCCACACCTCCTCTGCCTCTGCTCTGAATCTGTCTGTATGATCAGCCCAGGACAACAGCTGCTTTGGCAACCAAGCTCACAGCCTCCTCTGGGCTGTGCACAGCTGGGTCCCGGGGGGCCCCATCAGGGGCTGTGCTTTGCAGAGAGACAGTCTGGGGTGGGGAATCAGACTCCCACCCAGAGCTGGGGTTGCTCACACTAGAAGACCACCCCTGAGAACACTGGGGTTGGGGAGCTCCTGGGCAGAGCAGATAAGGCTGCACTGAGGTCTCTCCATTTCTGTCGAGCAGCCCACCTCCCAGGTGCCAAGTCACCAGCATGGGGGCCTGCATGGTCCAAGTGCGGGGGCCCTCGGCAGGGGCGATGCTGGGGACACTTGCACGAGGGCCTCTTCTGCTGTCCTCCTACTGCCCCCACCTACCCCACCCTGGGGCCTCGGCCAGTCCTGCTGTGACTCCCGGGTATCCACTAGATCCCTGAGGTAATCAGCAGTATGATGAAGCATGCACCATTCAGCGCCATCATTCCATGATGGCGTCAACCTCTAGAAGGGTTCTCCTGTCAGTACACAGAAAGATAATGTTAGGACCATGCAGGGAGCAGGATGCCAAATGGAAACACAAGAATCGTCAGGGGCACGAGGGGGCAGGGAGCTGGCAGCTCTGCTGTAAATCAGGTCTAGGCTTTGCACTTTCCGTGTAATTGCTAGCTTGCTCTAGAAGTAACTGATAGAACAAACAGTGATCCAATGTGTCTCACCACTCCCCCCCCCGCCCCCCCCCCCACCTTCAACTAAGAGCTGATATAGATGCTGTGCCTCTTACACCCTGTTCGGTGGGGGCAGCGAAAGTGCTTTTAACTCCACTCAGTCAGCTTGGGATCCACTCAGTGAAGGCGAGTTAGATTCCAAAGTCTGCAGAGGCTCTCAGTGGCGACTTGTTGCCTTGGCACCAAAGGATGCTGCCCTCCTTCTCCACTGAGTCAGCAGCCTGGACCGCCTCTCTGCACCTGCACAGGCCCTGTCCTCCTGACTCTGGTCCCTCACCAGCCATTCTTTGTACTGAACTTTCTTGCTCACCTATTGAATGGTTTCTCGATTGAACCCAGGTGGATGCAAGATATCCGGACGCAGAAGAGAAGCCCCAGCCCTCAGACAGTGCCGTCAGCCTTAGGGACATGGAGTCGCCCTGCCTCTGAGAGGAGCAGCCTCTGGCCCACCTCGGCCACATCCCCTCCTCGGCAGGTCCACACCTGCATCCTCACAGGGCTTCAGGATGCTGCCAAGCCAATGGGGACCTCGGAGCCTGTGAGAACAGGGGACATGGAAACCCAGCACCTCCAGGTCATGTTCCCCATCTGTAGAAAGAGAGGCAAAAACCAGCCTGCAGACCATCATCGTGGGGATGTGGTTAGACAAAGTGTGCCCCAGGCTGCATTCGTTTAACTGGGCCTGAGTGAGACCTGCCCTGTGGCCGGGACATGGCTGACAGCTATTGTACTTCCTGTGTGAGCTCGGAGCCAGCCTGTGGAGGCTTGTGTGTGTGCATGTGTGTGTAGTCACTTCAGTCGTGTCCGACTCTTTGTGACCCTATGGACCATAGCACACCAGGTTCCTCTGTCTGTGGGATTCTCCAGGCAAGAATACTGGAGCGGGTTGCCATGTCCTCCTCCAGGGGATCTTCCCAACCCAGGGGCTGAAGCCATGTCTCCTGCACTGGCAGACAGGTTCTTTACCACTAGCGTGACCAGGAAAATCTGTGGAGGCACCCGCCTAGCACCAGGGGTTCAAAGGTGAAGCTGTGGGATCTTCAGCTCATTCTGAGAGCACACAGTCCACATCCCTGGAAGAAAGGATTCTTGCAGAAGAGTGACTCACACCAGTGCCCTAGGAAACCACATACAACAGGAGGGCACCAGCTTCAGAAGCCTGGACTGGAGTGAGGGGCTGGATGTGAGGGCAGGAGGAGAAGGGGGTCCCCAGGAAATGGCTCCAGAGCTGAATCTTCAAGTGTGATGAACATACAGACAAAGCAGGAACACGGGGACAGTCAGGGAGGCTGAGCATTTGGACCACAGAGAACAGTGTGTGCCAAGGTCCCATCCCATAAGAAACTACAGGATGTGTGACAGTGTGGCGAGAACTCACTGTGGTGAAGCGTCACGTCTGAAACTGGAGCAAGTAGCCTGAGCTGGGGGGAAGGTGGATGTGACTGTGGGGGGCTCTGCGTGCTGTGGAGGAGCTCAGCCTCTATCACCCAGGCCCTGGGGAGCCACAGAAGACCTAGAGAAAGAGCAGCAGTGGGCTCAGAGTGAACCCCAAGGCAGGGAGCTTTGAGGGGCAGGTGGGGGGCAGGGAGAGCTAGCGGTGGGGCAGGCCGAGCTGATGAGCCCTGAACCCAGATGGAAAGGGTTGACATAAGACAAGGGAGAAAGGCCAGAGGTACAGGGCAAGATCTGCAGAATCGACATTGATGATAAGGAGTGAGGAAGAGAAACAGAAGCAACATGTATCAGGGTATATACGGTAGAACTGGTGCTGCTGCTGCTAAGTTGCTTCAGTCGTGTCCAACTCTGTGCGACCCCAGAGACGGCAGCCCACCAGGCTCCCCCGTCCCTGGGATTCTCCAGGCAAGAACACTGGACTGGGTTGCCATTTCCTTCTCCGATGCGTGAAAGTGAAAAGTGAAAGTGAAGTCACTCAGTCGTGTCTGACTCTTCGCGACCCCATGGGCTGCAGCCCACCAGGCTCCTCCGCCCATGGGATTTGCCAGGCAAGAGCGCTGGAGTGGGGTGCCAGTGCCTTCTCCAGAACTGGTGCTACATGATCCTAGCACAAGGGATGGATGTCGTAGGTTCATTACAGGATTCTGCACACCCAAGTTCCACTGCTCTCACTCATTGTGAACGTTTTTCCTCTACCGCACACAATTCCACTACCTGGAGAATGAAGACACAGCCCACGGGCCCAGAAGGTCCTGGGCTAGCAAAGGAAACAGACAAATAGACAGGTGTCCACAGACTCAGCTTTGAGTTCTGGCTCAGTTTGAAGGCAAGGAGGAGCCTGGCTGGAGGGGCGATGGTTTAAGCCAAACCTGGGAGGAATCAGGACAGGAGCCAGGAAAAGGAGGTGCAGGGGCGCTCCTGGTGGAGGGCGGTTCGGTTCAGTTCAGTCAGTCAGTCATGTCTGACTCTGTGACCCCACAAACTGTAGCACGCCAGGCTTCCCTGTCCTTCACTATCTCCTGGCGTTTCCTCAGACTCATGTCCATGAAGTCTATGATGCCCTCCAACCATCTCACCCTCTGGAAGGAGGCGCTAAGAATAGTCAGCTCACAAGGGTTGAGAAGCACATAGGAGGACACTGGGTTAGACTGCACTGGGTGGGAGGACAGAGCACTCTGGGGAGATGGGGGGCATCCTCCCAGTGGGCTGGCCTCAGGTGTTGACACAGACTCGGGTCATCCTCCAGGTGACATGAATCCCCTGCTCCTCTCTCTGGACCCTCTAACAATCCCGCTCTGAAGGAAGGCCCAGGGGGGCTCGGCTGCCGCAGAGGGGCGTCTGCATCAAGAGCTAGAACATCCCTGAAACCATACCTGCAGGGCTCAGAAGGCTGAGTCCAATTCCAGCAGAAACCCCCACCCTCTCCTGCCACACCTGGCTATACAGGAAGCCATCAGGAGGCTGTTTTGATTGGCTCATTTCAGCGGGCTCATTATTTTCACAGGGAACAATTTCTAACAATTTTCCTTGTCACTCAGGGTGCTTGCTGCTAGCTGAATTTCTCGGGCCGTTATAAATACATTATCAGACACGTTCCGCAAGCACTTGCAGGTAAAAATAAACCCCCAGCATTTGCATCATGGGGCACAGATGTGAGATGGCTTGGGCGAGGTGTTTGCTCTCCGGGTCCTCTCTCCTCGGGGGATGAGGGGTGACAGTCGGAGCTGCATCACCCCATGAGGCTGAGCCCAGGCTCAGGGGCTTAGAAAGCTGGGTTGTGTGAGCCTGTCCTTGTTGCCCTTCATGGTGGAGGCTCAGGTAGGAACTGTTTGCGATATGAACCACTGGACGGGGCTCCAGTGACATCAAGAATACACGGGACCCATAGGCTGGTGGCACCTGCACTCTGCTTTAGACTGTCTTGGGAACTTCCTGATGAGCAAACCCTCAAGGCAGACCTGCTGAACTTGGGTCTCTGGGAGGCCACACCCACAAGTCCTACGGGCCTGACAGAAAGGACAGAGTCAGGTGGCAGAGCCAGAAGAACCAGCCCCAAAGCATAGTTTGGCACCATCTCACTGGGTACTGTGGGTGGCCTAGGCTTCCCAAGTCTCAGTTTTGTCATCCATGAAATGGGCATCGTCAGGCTTACCATGTAGCACTGCTTGGTGTTCAGTTTATGAGACAGCCTTTCACAATTGTCCTTACATGTTGCAGTGTTATTAACTGCTCACAAGGAAGGAGAGGTGCCCACTCTCATCTCTTGAGCAGATTCCGTCGTCTCGCTCAGGCTCCTGTCTGTTGCTTGTGGATTTGTGTCAAGTGCTAAGCCCAGTGGTGTTGGGTTTATCTCTATAGGGTGTCTAGAGCTGCAAGTACCTTGGGCCACAGGAAAGAGCAGGGGCCACGTATCTGTAGGGGGGGACATGGATCCCTGTTGGAGAGTCAGAGAAGAAGAGCTTCAGGGATAAGATGGAACTCCAGGCAGTGGGGAGAGGTCACAAATCTTTGCCTGAAGAAACGAGGTTACAGGGAGGGTGGGCAGATAGAGGTGGATAGGTTAGACACTTGGTAGACAGGTAGGACCCTGGAGCAGAGTCAGGCCCCTGGCAGACAGGTAAGACACCTGGTAGAGAGACAGGGTAGAGCAGGATATCTTGACAGAATTGAGTCCTTTCAGACCATCCATGGTGATGGAATTCTACACGAGTGGGAACCTCTTCTCCTGCATCCTTCCTCCCCTCTGACTGCACTCTTGTTGGCTGAGTACTAACCCCATGCCCACACTGTGCCTCATCAGGTCATGGCATCTCAGCAACCCCAGGCTCTGTTCCATGAATGGATGGCCAATGTTCAGGAAGCTTGAGCCACTTCCCAGGTCTGGGACCCAGATCCTTCTGATTTCAGGTAATGAGAAGGGTAGTTATCTACATGAGTGTGTCCTCAGTCATGTCCAACTCTTTGCAATCCCATGGATTGTAGCCCTCCAGGCTCCTCTGTCCGTGGGATTTCCCAGGCAGGAATATTGGAAGTGGGTTAGCATTTCCTCCTCCAGGGGCTCTTCCCTACTCATAGATCTAACCCACGTCTCTTGTGTCTCCTGCATTGGGAGGTGGATTCTTTACCACTGACTCCAGAATAGGGAAGTAACAGCAAAGGTACAATGAACTTTCTAGAGTGATAGAGACAGTCCATATCTTGGCTGGGTATTGGTCCTGTAGGTGTGTACATATGTCAAAGTTTATTGAACTGTACACTTCAGAGCTTTTGATTTCGGTGTACTGTAAATTAGACCTTAATTTAGGAACAACAGGGTAAAACTGTCAGATTGCCTGTATCAGAACAACATAAGCAGAGTTTGGTTGGTGTGTGTGCTGATCATTTCACCTGTCCTTTCTTCATAGTGAAGGAGGGCATTAAAGACAATTAAAATGACATAGTTTTGAAGTATTTTTTTGATAAGTGGCTTTTCATATATGTGTGTGTGTGTGTTCAGTCATGTCCAACTCTTTGCAGCCTCATGAACTATAGTCCTCCAGGTCCCCCTGTTCGTGGAATTTTCCAGGCAAGAATACTGGAGTGGGTAGCCATTTCTTCCTGCAGGGCATTGTCCTGATCCAGGGATCAAACTAGGTTTCCTGCACTGCAGACAGATTCTTTATCATTACACCATAGGAATTCCATTGGAAGTTTTCTGAAGAACAAGCATTTTGTCTCAATAGACTCTTAACATCTAACAATTTTCCATAAAATTGCTTGGTCTTTCATCAAAACTGCATATTCTTTTGCTAATCCATTTGAAATTGTTGACACCTTACACTGACTTCTCTCTCCTAGACCGTAACATATTTAATTGAGACAATTATCTCTTCGTGGGTGCAAGGAGATGTGGTAAGCTCAGACTAAGCAAATTTTGCTCTCTACAGAGGGCAAAATTCACGGGTTTTGTTTTTCCATGGTTGAAATGTATAAATATTTTACCCAAATGCATTTACAGAGGCTGAGAGTCTTTCTTCGACAAACAGTCTTACAAGATAAAACTCGTCAAATAAGTTGTCTGTTTTGAAGTCATTTCTATATATGATTCTCTTGAATGTTTCTCCAAATTTAGATGCTGCAAACTTGTAGATCTTTTAATTTGGTTCCATTCTGGCATGGAATATAAATTTGTTTAATTAAAAATAGGGTTTCATTAAAAGATGCTTTCTACTAGTTAAGATATTCCAAAGCACAATTATGTAATTTTTAAATTAAATCTGAGGCTGTCGGGGCTCACATGGTTTCATTGGTTCCCTCCCTCCTTTGCTTGCATGGGGATAAATTTAATGTCTTCCTGTTTGCAAGCTTTGTTTTCAATAATGACAATTTTCCAAAAGCCTCAAAAGCTGAAGTTTTTGTTGTTGTTTTTGCTCTCCTCGTTGGATTATTGAATGCAGCCAAAACACAGAGGATTTGTTTACAAAAGGGTTCAGTGCTGTTATAGGACACTCTAGATTGATTTACAAAGAAGCTCTTCACAGGCTCAAACATTTCCAGACTCTTATTCATGGTGAGCAGCAAGAGAGAACCCGTACTGCCACACTGAAGGGCTTTTTAAAATTCAACATCCCCTTGTCATAAAATGTTGCAATTCAGTTACTCTAAGTGTATACAGATACACAGTTGTAAATTTCCAACAACTGTAACTTCTACCACTTGACTGTTAGATTGTCTCAACTTTTCAGACAGGAGTTTGAATTACTTGTGCACCACCACATGTTCCTCCACTTCTGTTTGGTATGTTTTGTGAAATGGAGTATTTCCTGCCGTATCAATAAACAAAGATGTCACAGCCATCAGCTATTCTGGCCTTCCAAAAGTGAGTTTCTGAGCCTGGAGGATGCCCGGAAAGAACAATGCCTGCATCCTGGCAATTATGAGGCTGCTGCCACTCCCTATGGTGACTGAGAAACTAAGGATGTGAAAACTCAGATCTAAGGATGTGGCCATCGATAGCTGAGATGTATATGAAAGTAATGATTTCACTGAACCCAGACCCTTAAATCTTCTCATACACAGAAAAGGACTAAACTCCTTCACTTGAGATATCTGGTTTTCCTTAATTTACAATAATCTTTTGACGTTCAGGCTACCTGCCTTGTTTCTAACTGCTATATAACCTGACTCCGCAACTCCACATCCTTCCCACCCCACCCTCC
>SJYA01002443.1:371697-405659 GCA_006410615.1 Neotragus moschatus | reverse complement strand
AGACGGGGGCCGCAGCCGCAGGAGCCCCGCCCCCCCCCCCCTCCCCCGGTTCCCAGATGTGGCAGTGAACTGAGACCCTGACAGCTCCTGGGAGAGCCTGCCCCTCCCTCACCACGGGTTTTGCTGTTATGGAGCACCTACTATGTGCGCAACAGAGCTGAACACAGTCAGTGTTTTTAGGGTCTGTCCAAGCCGGTCTAGGGCAGAAACGTAAGGCTGGACCTGACCCAGGGGATGAGATGAGGACAAGGTGACCGGGCTTTGGAGTCTTCCTCCAAGGGCTCCTGCTGCCCTAGAGCCGAGTTTGGGGTCCTTGCATTCCACCAGAGTTTACACCCCTCCCCTTATGTCTGGACACCGAGCTACCTGGTGTGCATGTAGAGACCACAGAGGCGTGAGCTGTGGCCGCCCATGTGGAGGAAGCACGAGAGAGAATTATCAAGTGAGCTGCAGAGGACGCCCTGGAGTCTGCACAGGGCTGGGGGCCTTGATCTGGCCAAGATGTGACTGGTCAGGGTGGGAGGCAAGCCTGGCCAAGCTGGGGCAGGGTCTGGGGAGGGCAGGCCCAACATGGTCAGCAAAGAGTGGGGAGAAGCCTACACTGGTGATGTCAGTGCAGAGGAGCACGAAGGAGATGAGGGTCCTGCCCTCCGGAGGCAGAGATGGAGCAAACACAGCGGTTCGGCTCCCACTCAGCTCTCTGTGCTTGTGCAGAGGGAGTCCTGAGAGCTGATGGTCGGATATTCGGGAGTTGTGTGAGCAGGTTGCTCTGTGGTTTGTAGCTTGAACTGGCTCCCTTGGGAGTATTGACACCGTGGAAATCAGCAACGACAGCAAAACGAAGCGTGTCCTTTTTCTTCCTTTTCCAGCCAATTCGCCAGCAAGGAGGAGGAGGCAGTCNCCTGAGAGCTGATGGTCGGATATTCGGGAGTTGTGTGAGCAGGTTGCTCTGTGGTTTGTAGCTTGAACTGGCTCCCTTGGGAGTATTGACACCGTGGAAATCAGCAACGACAGCAAAACGAAGCGTGTCCTTTTTCTTCCTTTTCCAGCCAATTCGCCAGCAAGGAGGAGGAGGCAGTCCTCCAGGAGGAGGGGAGCAGGACAGCCGAAGGGTGCAGCAGTCCAAGGGGGCTCCCAGGGGGTGACTCTGGAGGGTGGACCCCAAGGAGGGGCAACCGGGCCAGCTCACGGAGGAGCAGGAGCCCCGCCCAGGTGCAGGCTGCCACAGCCCACATGCAGCCACCTGGCTGTCTCCAGTAGGTTGTAGGGACTGTGGGTCACAGCTGGGAGGGCCCTTCCTTTGTGGGGACAGGAGCAGTCAATTTCACAAAGGAGCCTGCGCGTTCTCGGCCGTGCTGGGGGACAGATTGGCTGGGAAGGCTGGACTGGCTGCACTTGTAAAGGCCATCCCTTTCCTCTGACACGTGGACAGTGAAAACACTCCCACGATCAGTTCTGTCTCCAAGCCGTTAGCATGGATTCTGAGATGTTCCAGAGTGAGGAGCTGAGGGGGTGGGTAGAAAGTAGGGTCACTGGCTCCACGCCACACAACAGGGCCTCCCAGCAGAACAGAAACAGGTCCAGGTGGGCTGGCTCTGCACCCCCATGTGGAGGCCAAGGTCCCCCCTCTACTGAGAAGTCCAAGCCCTGGGTCCTTGCAGAACCCACTCACTGGGTTTCGAAGCAACAAGGTTTTTATTGTGCCACTTGAAATTAAAATCTCTCCATTTTGCAGAATTGTCAGCTGCTGGAGGAAATAAAACTTCATCGGCTTAATCATTTCAAGACAACATTTCAAGACGGGCGGTGACATGCCGGGGAGTGCAAGTTGCCCCACTTTCAGCAGAGACAGATCACGGAAAACGATTATACCCATAAGTTCCGTTTGAGGGTTTAATGGAACAAGCCTGCCCTGCATTGATAAATAGCTCAGGCAGAGAAGCAGGCCATGGGGGCGAGGCTTCGGGGAGGGAGGAGGAGAGGAAGAGGGAGGGGCGAGGAGGGAGGAGAAAGAGAGGAAGGAGGGGGTGGCCTCTGCAGGAAGGAGGGAGGAGGAAGGAAGAGGGGGAGAGGAGGGAGGAGGCGGATCTGTCTGCTGCAGCTGCCATAGCAAATACAGCAGACTAGTCCGCTAAGAGTCGGACACGACTGAGCGACTTCACTTTCACTTTTCACTTTCATGCATTGGAGAAGGAAATGGCAACCCACTCCAGTGTTCTTGCCTGGAGAATCCTAAGGACGGGGGAGCCTTGTGGGCTGCTGTCTATGGGGTCGCACAAAGTCAGACACAACTGAAGCGACTTAGCAGCAGCAGCAGGGGCTTAAAAGGCAGACACACGGTACACACGGTTCTGGAGGCTGCGCCTCCAAGGTCAAGGCCCCTGCAGACATGGTGTCTGGTGATGATCTGCTTTCTCTCTCGCAGACCTGCCTCATCTCACTATCTTCACCTGCATCTCTCCTGTCTTTCATAAAGGCACCAATCCATCAGCAGGGTTTCACACTCAGGACCTCCCTTGGCCCTGCCTCCTGATAGCAGCCCATTGGGAGATAGGGTTAATTTTTTTTTTTTTCTTTTTAAAATGTATTTATCTACTTATTATGCTTCCCAGGCAGCACTACTGGTAAAGAACCCGCCTGCCAATGCAGGAGACATGAGACTTGGCTTTGATCCCTAGGTCAGGAAGATCTCCTGGAGGAGGGCATGGCAACCCACTCCAGTATTCCTGCCTGGAGAATCTCATGGACAGAGGAGCCTGGTGGGCTACAGTCCATAGGGTCTCAAAGAATCGGAGATGACAACAACAACAACGTTCGATCTGCAGCAGGTGGTCCCCAGGACAACACTTGCTGGGAGTCATCCCATAACCCTCAGTGGCAGGGACTTGCTGTTTCATCGACTCTCCGTTGGTGCGTGGCTTTGCCTCCAGGCCGCCCAGGGCTGTGGCTGCAGGCCCCACGTGCAGGGAGAGGAAGGCAGGTGGCCTATGCCAACAAGTCCTGTCCTCAGGCCGAGGGAAGCCCAGTCTCTGGGGGCAGGTCCCAACTCTCCTTCTGCTCCCTCATCTGTTACCAGCTGTTACCTTGCAGGATGCCCAGCTGAATGTGAACTGCAGATAAACCACACGTACACACAGGCTGGTGTAGGGAACCTGTGCCGCATCTGTGTGCATTCATAAAAAGTTACTGTTTATCTGAAGTTCATGTTTCACCAGCATCCTGTATTCTATCCTGCAGCCATTAACCCAGGCAGGCCTCAGCTCCCCTGAGCCTCAGTTTCCTCCTCCCCAGACAGTGTCTACCTGTGGAGACAGGATGATTCGAGAAGGCAGGGGCAGAGCCCAGGGCAAGCCTGCTTAGCTGGTGGTGAGCAGGTCTTGGTTGTCCTTCCAGTGTCCCAGATACCTGGTAGACCACCACATAGCCAAGCAAGGTGACCACATGAGGGCAGGCTCAGGCCAATGGTGGATGAAGTCCATTAGTTAAAGCCATGGGGCTGGGGGGTGGACAGGAACAACACCACAAAGATACAGGCTTGAGAGAAGGCTCTGAGTCAAGGAAGACACGCCCTGAGGGGGGCGGGGGTGGGGGGTGCAAAAGCTGGGAATCAGATGTGGGAGGACTTTGCTTTAGCATGAGGATGGAGGCCCTGGGCTGCTGGGGGAGGCTGTGAAGGCATCTGGGATGGAGGCATGGGCAGGCTGGCTGGTACCCTGGGGGTGGGGTGTTGAGCTGAACTGTGTCTAGGGAGTGTCCTGGGTCCGGGAGGGAAGAGGGCAGAGTGGGGGTCAGGCCACAACCTCCAGAGTTGCCAACCATGATGTCAGGTCCTAACACGGGACGGGAAACTCCAGGTATCCCAGCAGATAATGGAATGTCTGCTGGCCGCCTTGTGAGACCTGTAGGCAGAATTCCAAAGTGGCTGAACGACTGTGGTTCACTCTGGAGCCTGGTCAGAATAGTAACTTGCCTCTCGCCCATGGACTGTTGGGCTTCTGTAGATGTCATTAAGGCCCCTAGTGAGCTGATCTTGAGCTCAAGTCCATGGAATTCTCCAGGCCAGAATACTGTGATGGGTAGCCGTTCCCTTCTCCAGGGGATCTTCCCAACCCAGGGATCGAACCCAGGTCTCCCACATGGCAGGTGGATTCCTTACCAGCTGAGCCACCAGGGAAGCCCAACAATGCTGGGGTGGTTAGCCTATCCTTTCTCCAGCAGATCTTCCCAACCCAGGAATCGAACTGGGGTCTCCTGCCTTACAGGCTGATTCTCTACAAGCTGAGCTACCAGGGAAACCCTGTCCAGGGTAAGACTGATCCAGCTGGGGGAAGGTTCTTACAAGAGGGACTGGGGCCCTTCCCAAGTCACAAGGCTCTATCTCCTGCTGGCTTTGAGGAAGGAAGCACCATGAATTCTACAGCGGCAAAGGACTGAATTCTGCCAACTATGGGAGGTCAGATGAGACCCCTGTACCCATCAAGACTGTGATGGAAGCCTTGTGAAACCACACCAAGGACCCAGCCTCTGACTCACAGAAACTGTGAGATAATTGACAGGTGTTTTAGACGCTGAGCAGGTGATGATCCTGAAGCACCATAGAGGCTGTGCGTAGCCATGCATGAGTTCAAGGAGTAGGCAGGTGGCCACCAGACAGGTGTGTTGGGCTGGGACTTTGGCCTGGGTGAAAGGGTGCACTGGACCACTTGCACTTGGGATCTGGAATCCACTATTCCCTGTCTCCAGACAGACTAGGAGATGGGCATCATTCATTCGTCTCAACACATTTTATGTAAAACAGCAAAGACCTGGTGGTGCTGCCCTCAAGGGGCNTGTGGGCTGCTGTCTATGGGGTCGCACAAAGTCAGACACAACTGAAGCGACTTAGCAGCAGCAGCAGGGGCTTAAAAGGCAGACACACGGTACACACGGTTCTGGAGGCTGTGCCTCCAAGGTCAAGGCCCCTGCAGACATGGTGTCTGGTGATGATCTGCTTTCTCTCTCGCAGACCTGCCTCATCTCACTATCTTCACCTGCATCTCTCCTGTCTTTCATAAAGGCACCAATCCATCAGCAGGGTTTCACACTCAGGACCTCCCTTGGCCCTGCCTCCTGATAGCAGCCCATTGGGAGATAGGGTTAATTTTTTTTTTTTTCTTTTTAAAATGTATTTATCTACTTATTATGCTTCCCAGGCGGCACTACTGGTAAAGAACCCGCCTGCCAATGCAGGAGACATGAGACTTGGCTTTGATCCCTAGATCAGGAAGATCTCCTGGAGGAGGGCATGGCAACCCACTCCAGTATTCCTGCCTGGAGAATCTCATGGACAGAGGAGCCTGGTGGGCTACAGTCCATAGGGTCTCAAAGAATCGGAGATGACAACAACAACAACGTTCGATCTGCAGCAGGTGGTCCCCAGGACAACACTTGCTGGGAGTCATCCCATAACCCTCAGTGGCAGGGACTTGCTGTTTCATCGACTCTCCGTTGGTGCGTGGCTTTGCCTCCAGGCCGCCCAGGGCTGTGGCTGCAGGCCCCACGTGCAGGGAGAGGAAGGCAGGTGGCCTATGCCAACAAGTCCTGTCCTCAGGCCGAGGGAAGCCCAGTCTCTGGGGGCAGGTCCCAACTCTCCTTCTGCTCCCTCATCTGTTACCAGCTGTTACCTTGCAGGATGCCCAGCTGAATGTGAACTGCAGATAAACCACACGTACACACAGGCTGGTGTAGGGAACCTGTGCCGCATCTGTGTGCATTCATAAAAAGTTACTGTTTATCTGAAGTTCATGCTTCACCAGCATCCTGTATTCTATCCTGCAGCCATTAACCCAGGCAGGCCTCAGCTCCCCTGAGCCTCAGTTTCCTCCTCCCCAGACAGTGTCTACCTGTGGAGACAGGATGATTCGAGAAGGCAGGGGCAGAGCCCAGGGCAAGCCTGCTTAGCTGGTGGTGAGCAGGTCTTGGTTGTCCTTCCAGTGTCCCAGATACCTGGTAGACCAACACATAGCCAAGCAAGGTGACCACATGAGGGCAGGCTCAGGCCAATGGTGGATGAAGTCCATTAGTTAAAGCCATGGGGCTGGGGGGTGGACAGGAACAACACCACAAAGATACAGGCTTGAGAGAAGGCTCTGAGTCAAGGAAGACACGCCCTGAGGGGGGCGAGGGTGGGGGGTGCAAAAGCTGGGAATCAGATGTGGGAGGACTTTGCTTTAGCATGAGGATGGAGGCCCTGGGCTGCTGGGGGAGGCTGTGAAGGCATCTGGGATGGAGGCATGGGCAGGCTGGCTGGTACCCTGGGGGTGGGGTGTTGAGCTGAACTGTGTCTAGGGAGTGTCCTGGGTCCGGGAGGGAAGAGGGCAGAGTGGGGGTCAGGCCACAACCTCCAGAGTTGCCAACCATGATGTCAGGTCCTAACACGGGACGGGAAACTCCAGGTATCCCAGCAGATAATGGAATGTCTGCTGGCCGCCTTGTGAGACCTGTAGGCAGAATTCCAAAGTGGCTGAACGACTGTGGTTCACTCTGGAGCCTGGTCAGAATAGTAACTTGCCTCTCGCCCATGGACTGTTGGGCTTCTGTAGATGTCATTAAGGCCCCTAGTGAGCTGATCTTGAGCTCAAGTCCATGGAATTCTCCAGGCCAGAATACTGTGATGGGTAGCCGTTCCCTTCTCCAGGGGATCTTCCCAACCCAGGGATCGAACCCAGGTCTCCCACATGGCAGGTGGATTCCTTACCAGCTGAGCCACCAGGGAAGCCCAACAATGCTGGGGTGGTTAGCCTATCCTTTCTCCAGCAGATCTTCCCAACCCAGGAATCGAACTGGGGTCTCCTGCCTTACAGGCTGATTCTCTACAAGCTGAGCTACCAGGGAAACCCTGTCCAGGGTAAGACTGATCCAGCTGGGGGAAGGTTCTTACAAGAGGGACTGGGGCCCTTCCCAAGTCACAAGGCTCTATCTCCTGCTGGCTTTGAGGAAGGAAGCACCATGAATTCTACAGCGGCAAAGGACTGAATTCTGCCAACTATGGGAGGTCAGATGAGACCCCTGTACCCATCAAGACTGTGATGGAAGCCTTGTGAAACCACACCAAGGACCCAGCCTCTGATTCACAGAAATTGTGAGATAATTGACAGGTGTTTTAGACGCTGAGCAGGTGATGATCCTGAAGCACCATAGAGGCTGTGCGTAGCCATGCATGAGTTCAAGGAGTAGGCAGGTGGCCACCAGACAGGTGTGTTGGGCTGGGACTTTGGCCTGGGTGAAAGGGTGCACTGGACCACTTGCACTTGGGATCTGGAATCCACTATTCCCTGTCTCCAGACAGACTAGGAGATGGGCATCATTCATTCGTCTCAACACATTTTATGTAAAACAGCAAAGACCTGGTGGTGCTGCCCTCAAGGGGCCTAGACACAGATAGAAAGGACCAGTATCAACAGGTGGACAGGGGGCAGCTGGGCTGGGTGGTCAAGGACTTGCAGTGCAGGGAGGGCGCTGGGAAGGGGGTGACAGTGCTGGCGCCCTGGGGGGCCTCCTGGAGGAAGGATTTGGTGCGATTGATCGGGAGCTTGGTGAGCTAGCCCCCAGAGAAAATGGAGGTGAACCTTTCCTCAGATCCACCAGGGATGCAGGCTGGGTTGGACCCCAAGGCCTTCTCTGACCCGAGTCACGTGCTCCCCTCACCTGGGCCAGGTACACCTCAGGGAGTGGCCTCCTAGGGCTTTCATCAAGTCTCCTCCCATGTGTGCCTCTACCTGGGAGTCACAGGTTCTCCAACCACCAATTTCTCAAGAGGAGGAAAAGCAGGGAAAGGACGTGGAAGGCAGTGAATGAAGGGAATGGGCCTTCCTCTTTCATTTAAAGGGGCCCAGGCTTTGGCCACCAGCCCATTTCTATAACCCGAGGACCCGGGTGGTGCAGGCACAGCCACTAATGTCCCCGGCTCTGTTTCTCCCTCTGTCTCAATTAAGATCCGAGTTTCCACGGGGATCCAGAAAGGTCCTCCTGCCATCCGAGTCTTCTTCCTAAACAAGGCACTGCTCTTCCTTGCTCTCTGCACAGCAGGAAATTTGCATTTTTAATGCTCAGTGCTGCATGTATTGATTGAAATTATACTGATTTGCATTTTTGAGGTGGTCAGCCACTGGAGCTGTTTTTTTCTGATGTACGTTTCTTAGAAAATGAAGCCATAAGCCATAATCATGAGTGACAGAGGACCTGGAATGTGGAGGCAGCTGCTGGAGCCCTCCTTGGAGTAGGGGGTGTTGGGGCTCCTAGGGACACCAGCTCTTGGCCAGGAGCTAAGGCTTGGCACCTGGGGTAAATGCTGAACATCCTTCCCCGAGGGGTGTATCTTGCAGTGTTTTATAGGGGGCTGACAATTAGCCAGACTGCCAAGGTCAGAGGACTCTGGGATCATTCACCCAAGACCACATTCACTTCTAACACCAACACCAATCGGCGGTGGGGGGGCAGAATCCTCAGATCACCTTTAGGTTTGATAATTTGCTAGAAAGACTCACAGAACCCACTAAAGCTGTAACTCGTGGGTACAGTTTCTTACCGGTCAGAACCAACCAGGGGCAGAAGCACGGGAGGGTGGAATCTGAGTGGGCTCCAGATACAGAGCTGTCATCGTCCTCTCCGCATGGGGCCAGGACATCCCTCCTCCGGCATGAGGGAGCGACAGCACGCGCTGGGCATCACCCTCCAGGCAAGCTCTCCTGAGCCCTGTGCCTAGAGCTCGCTCAGGGCTCCACGGTAGGCATGATTGATTGACTGACGATGGTTTGATTGGTGACTGACCCACTCAGGGGGTGGGACCGATGGACTGATGGACCTGAGACCGATGGACTCAGATCCATCTCAGTCACCAGGCTGGCTGAGATGGCAGGACCCAGAGCACCTCTACCAAGTCATACGGGTGGTCTTTCCAGCATGGCCAGCCCCATCCCAATGGCGACCCTCCTGTCAGGATGCCAGAAGCCAAAGGCAAATATCAAACCACTCTTTGTTGCCATTCAGTTGCTAAGTCATGTCCACCTCCTTGCGACCCCACAGACTGCAGCATGCCAGGCTTGCCTGTCTGTCACCATCTCCCAGAGGTTGCTCATACTCATATCCGTTGAGTCAGTGATACCATCTCATCCTCTGTCACCCCCAGACCACTCTTCAGGCAAGGCCAAATTTTTCACCATGCAGAGGACGTCACTGGACTCACCCCACCCAAGGCCAGGCCACACCCCTGCAGCTCCCTCTGAAGGACCCCAAGGCAAGGAGGAGTTTAAGACCATCAAAGAAAGAGCCGTGAAGTCAAACGGTGCAGCTGTGGGCAAGGGCTGTGGGGCTCTCTGCTGCCAAACAAGAAGGATGAATATACCCTGAACCAAGCCAAGAGGTGGAGACTGGCACCCCAGCAATGTTTCCCAGCTGTGCCCCCATTCACCCACCTCCCCTAGCTCTTGCTGCCGCCAAGGTCGGGAAACCCTCTGACCTCAGCCACACTGGGCTGGCCCCTCCTCCTGAGCTCAGTCTTCTGTGTGGGGTCACTTGCACAGTGAGGTCTCCCTGACCACCCTGCCAAGGAAGCCGTGAGCCCACCCCTGCTCTTCCAGTTGCTCTCAGGCCCATTATTACTGTTGTTGTTTAGTCCCTAAGTCGTGTTCCCCTCTTTGCGACCTCGTGGACTATAGCCAGCCAGGCTCCTCTGTCCGTGGAATTCTCCAGGCAAGAATACTGGAGTGGGTTGCCATTCCCTTCTCCAAGGGCTCTTCCTGGACCAGGGACAGAACCCGGCTCTCCTGCATTGCAGGTGGATTATTTACCACTGAGCCACCAGGTAAGCCCCTTGGTCCCGTTACTTTTATTTCATTCATAGACTTGGATGTGGAGGGTGGAGGGATATTAGTTTCCTATGGATGCTCTAGCAGAAGTTAATATACTTGGAGACTTAAGACTTGGAGACTTATTATCTTATCAAATATGTAAAAATCTGTTTTCTTGTAGTTCTAGATTTCATAGGTCCTATAATCAAAGGGTCAGCAGGAGTTCCTGCCTCCTGGAGGCTCTAAGAGAGAATCCCGTCTTGCCTTTTCCAGTTTCTAGAGGTGCCAGCATTCCTTGGTTTGTGGCCCCTCCCTCCATCATCAAAGCCAGTAGGGCAGCGTCTTGCAGTCTATGATTCTGACCCCGTGCCTTTCTTTTATGAGGACCGTGTGACGATGCTGGGTTCTCCAGATAGCTCAGGGCAATGTCCATCTCAGAATCCTTCATTTACTCCCATCCATGAAGGTCTCATACTCACGGGTGCTGGAGATGAAAATATGGACACCATTGGGGCCATTTTTCAGCCTCTTATGGGAGAGATTATCTATACATTATTTTTATCTACATGGGCTTCCCAGGTGGCACAGTGGTGAAGAACCCACATGCCAATGCAGGAGACACAGGAGATGGGGTGGAGGGGGGAGGGGGTTTGATCCCTGGGTCAGGAAGATCCCCTGAAGGAGGAAATGACAATTTACTCCAGTATTCTCACCTGGAAAATTCCATGGACAAGGAGCCTGGTGGGCTACAGTGCAAGGAGCTGCACAGTTAGACACGACTGAGCACGCCTGCATACATGCGTATCTGTACAGCGTCTACTCACTAATTACCTGCCCTCACTAGCTGCCTCACACCCCACACCAGCCTGCACATCTCCTCAGGGCAGCAGCTGGCTCACCCCTGCACACCCAGGTCCTGTTAGGAGCTGGCACATGGTGGGGGTCTGCGCAGATGCATGAAGTAAAGGAGAGAATACAGTGTGCGAGGCAATGGGGGCGCTTGCTTCCTGCCTGTCACCCAGCAAGTTCAGAGAGACAGTGGGTGTGGGAGCCGGCAAGGGTGGGGGTGGTCCCTGTGCTGTGAGCTGCAGAGCTTTGCCTGGGAGGCCTGCCATGGGACTGGTGGGTTGTGTACCGGAGCCTGGACACGATAACCCTGCTTCTGAGAAGTGTGGGCAAGTGGTCCAGGGGAGGGGGTGCTGCAGGAGGTCACAACCCACCTCAGAGGCTGGTTCTCCCATCCTTGGCTGCACGATATGGAACATAGAGGTGTCCCCCTCTCTGGCCATGCTCCACCCTGGGGTGCTACTCAAGTAGTAGATCTGTGAGCCACAAATAATACCATGACCAGACTGGGTAACTGGACCCGAGGAAGAGCTCAGGTTTGGGGATGCCTGGATCCCTCTTACAGCCTTGTACCAGGAAGAGAGCAGAGAGAGACTCAAACTCAACAATGTTTGGTGTGTATCAGAGGGTTTGGGGATGCCAACCTCTCCCATCCCATCAGCCTCCTCTCAGATTCCAGAAGGCACAGCCTCACTGCTCTCGGGTCACCGGAGAGGCCGACGAGAAGCTTGGTCAGCAGTAGGTGGGCTCGTGTTAATCGGAGATAAACAGCCGTCTCCACCTCCTTCTCCGTGGTCCTCCCACCAGGATCCCCATTTCTCCTCTCCTGGAAGGTGGGCCTGCTTCCCTTCTGAGTGAGTCAGACATCCTGAGCTATTGTGTTTTGCTTTTCATTTGTTTTTAAAAGTCTCCAGAGCCCAAAATAGCATAATCTTCCTTGGGCATGTAAAGATAATTTATGAGAACCTGGCCTGTCTCTACAAGCATGGATGGCAGAAAGGAGGAACCACCTGGGGACTGTGTCTGCAAGCAGCCCTCATCCAATGTCTCTTCTTGGCTAAACTAACCTCTTGTTCTCCGCCAGGTAATCCCAGAGTGCAGCAAGAGCCCGGCATCCAGCCAGATTCTTGTGTGCCATTTGCTTCTAGGAGGAATCCATCACTTACAATGTTCAATGGCAAAGAAAGGAGTTGTCTCCTCACTGGGGCCTACCATCCTTTAATTTGCCAGAGTGTTTTTTATGACGTAGGGGAGGAGTGTTCCAGGTGGCCCCAGGGACCTTCCTGCAGGCCAGAGTGGGTTTAAGAAAGCCTGCTCCAGCCTTGGCTGGGGTGACCTGCACTGCCCACCTTCACACTACCCACCCGTTCACACTGCTCATTCATCACCCACACAATACACAGCAGCTCAGCACCTGAACTGAGCCAGGCAGTGAGGGTGGGGCTTCCCAGGGCAGTATCTGGGCGTTTGCAAGGAGCAGTTACTAAGAAGGTCAGTTCCAGTTCTTCCCTGGAGGAAATGATGGTCCAGCAGGAGGAACAGAATATGACGAGGGTGAAGATGAGGATGACAGAAGAAGGCAGGACAAGGATGGGGAGGAGGAGGCTGGCAGTGGATTGTGGGAACAAAGAGGATGCGTGGCAGGCTGTGGGCCCACAGAGGAGGGACGCCTAACCGGACAAGGAGGCTGGGTAGGCTTCCCGGAGGAGGTGAGACTAAACGACCAGGACAAGCTGGCCAAGAAACAGAGGAGCGAGGAGGAGGCACTTTCCAAGAGGATCCACTGGCTGGTGCACAAGCCAAAGGGCCAGTAAGACGGTGCGGGGAGTGGGACGTTGACAGTGCGGGCCTGGGACAGGTGGTGTGGGGCTGAGTACCTAGGAATGTACCTACAGGGAAAGAAAGTTCAGGCCTTGACAAGCCGGATGCTGCTGTTCTGCACTGTATGGGAGAAGCTGAAATCCACTGTTGAACTGTAAGCCAGGAAGTGACTTCACCAGCGCCATCATCCACTTCACCATAGTTACTGAGTATTTACTGAGTATGTACTATGTACCAAACACTTCCAAGGGGTGACTCTATGATGACTCATACAATACTTAGAGCCTTCAAGAGGTAGAAACTATTACTTAATCTCTTTGTATGGAGCACAGAAAGGTTAAGTAACTTGCCTGAAGACAAACAGTTAAAATTTCTGATGCAAAGCCAGGGTTTGAACCCTAGTAGTCTGGCCAGCACCTACATCTTCACCGTGCTTCCTTATAACAACACTGTTCAGGTTTGCCTGTGGTCTTTAAATGATGCTGTGGCTCCTGGGAAGAAGGTGGGCTTGAGAGGGACGGAGTTGGCTGCAAAGGGTCTCAGAAGCTTAGACTCTCAAGGAACTGCTTTCTGTCATGTTGTGTGGGGGGTACCTTTTTCCCCTGACATCAGTGTTTGCACCCCACTTGACAGACACATCTGCCCTCAGAGACCTCCTCAGCCTGCTAATCATGCCAAGTGGAAATCAGAGATTTTTCTATCAAGAGTCTGAAAGCCCCATTTTCAAAGGATGCCTCTCATTGTACAAATGAATAGCCATCTCCTTATAAAGCATTCTTCTTTGAAATTCTGGGATGAATAGACGAGCCCAAGTGATTGGAGCGATGGTATAAGTCACACAAATTACCATCCTCGTATGGTACCAGGATTCTCATTTTGACATTGGGGGCGGGGAAGTATGGCTAATTAGTGTCCTCTGACTTCACGCTCCAAACCTGAGCTATGCCTTTCCTACAGCAGGAAGACTGTAAGCCAAGGAAAGTGGTGCATGCAGAAACAGAGCTTGGGTGGGGGGATGCTCTCACCTTGGGCTTTCTCCTCCCTGCCCCGGGCCTTTTGAAGATCCGACAAAGAGGCTTCCGTGTTACAGCAGGAACCCCTGGGACCCCGAGGACTTAAACATATTGGAAACCAGGACAAACACTTCTCAGCATCTCAGGCCACATGTCCAAACTGCACTGCCGGCCTCAGGAGGCGGTGATGTCTGTTCTGCCCCAGATACGGGGAAATCCCTCACCTTGAACCAGGTGGCGCATGCGTGAAGTTGCTGATATTCAGAGCAGGGGTAAGGGAGCTGTGAGCCATCCTCCCTGGGTGGAATGGTCAGGCCAGTCACTTAGGATGCCCTTGGCCCTCTGAAGCCCTCCTCCACTGCTCGCTGGGAACACGGAAAGCTGCCAGGAGGAACGGGAAGTCATAAGATGCTTGCATTGATGGACCATCCCTGTCGAGCTGCAGAAAAACAAGGAGACACCAGCAAAGAGAGAAGGACGGAATCTTAGGAACTGAGATGTGCTCACTCAGGCATGCTTGCCACAGAGAGCGACCTGCAAAGAACAGGCAGGACAGGACAGTGCTTCCCTTTATTTCAACACTGAGTGCCCTCAGTGGTCAATGGTCACCTCCTCCCTGTCCTGTGCAGCCGGAGGTGGGGAGCATCCCACAGGCCTCAAAGCAAAGGACCTTTGGGGTTATCCCACCTGCTCATGAGTCAGAGGTACTGAAATGAGGCAAGAAAAGACAAGACTATTCGAGACAGATCTTATAATGGGATGCTGTGGGGGCCAATCCGGGTCACTGACTTTCTTGACCCTGAAAATTGTCTGTTGCTCAGTCGTGTCTGACTCTGTGAGACCCCATGGACTGTAGCCCGCCAGGTTCCTCTGCCCATGGAATTTCCCAGGCAAGAATACTGGAGTGGGTTGCCATTTCCTTCTCTAGGCAATCTTCCCAAAGCAGGGATTGAACCCGAGTCTCCTGGTTAGCAGGCAAATTCTTTACCACTGAGCCACCAGGGAAGCAGAAGCAGCAGCATGCACCTTGCTTTCCAAGCAAAGTGAGTACCAAGTGGTCACTCTGGTCGAGCAGGGTAACCAGAGGCTGCAGGAATAGTCTGGTTAACAGAGAAAGAGACAAAGATTCCATCTGAGTTCCAAACCTTGCAGAAAATCCTCCTGAAATGCCTTGTTGCTTGGCCTCCCTCCACTGGAAATCTTTGCATGAACATGAGAACAGGACTCTTAACTGTGGGCAGAGGCTCCTGTGGTTAGTGCTGCCATTGCTTGGGTCAGAAGCAGCCAGAATGCACAAAATTTGATTAGCCCTACATCTCCCTGTACAGTGTGGCATCACCATCCATGCATGGCCTTTTTTTTTTTTTTTAAAAAAATGTATTTTTTGAAGCATTGTTGATTTATATCATTGCCAAGTCTTATATTTAAGCCTTTAAGTTTTGAGTTTATTTTGAGTGAATTTTTAAAAACTTAATTGTAGGATAACTGCTTTTCAATGTTGTGCTAGTTTCTCTTGTACAACAATGTGAATACTATAAGTACATACATATCCCCTC
This sequence comes from Neotragus moschatus, assembly GCA_006410615.1. Classification (NCBI taxonomy): domain Eukaryota; kingdom Metazoa; phylum Chordata; class Mammalia; order Artiodactyla; family Bovidae; genus Neotragus; species Neotragus moschatus. The sequence goes on along the minus strand of SJYA01002443.1, from coordinate 390,596 downwards.
CCTCTTGAGCCTCCACCCCACTTCCCCTTGAGTATATTTTTGTGTATGGTGTGAAGGAGTGTTCTAACTTCATTGATTTACATGAGCCGTCCCGCTTTCCCAACACCACTTGCTGAAGAGATTGTCTTGTCCCCCATAGTATAGTCTTGCCTCCTTTGTTGAAGATTATGGTGTATGGCTTTATTTCTGGGCCCTCTGTTCTGTCCCATTCATCGTTATGTCTGTTTTTGCAATGATACCATGCTGTTTCGATCACTGTAACTTTGTGGTATGATTTGTGGTCTGGGAGGTCCACCTTTGTTCCTTTACCTTAGGACTGCTTTGGCAGGTTTCAGTCTTTTTCGGTGCTTATTAGTTCCGTATAACTTCCCTCGTCTTGAAAAAGGAGGGCCCATGACACTGAAGAATGAGGAGGTGATGGAATCCTGGACACAAACCCAGTCAGTGGGGGTGGGGAGGAATCAGATCCACTCTGGATTCATCAGCTTCCTGTAAGGGCACCAACCCCATCATAGGGTCCCCACCCTCATATTTATCTAAACCCAATCCCCTCCCAAAGGACCCGCATCTAAATACCATTGCACTGGGGGTTAGTGCTTCCACATAGGAATCTCCAGGGGACACAGATGTTTGGTTGACAGCACTTCCCGACAATCAAGAGGCCAGCCGACCAGGAAGCAGGCAGGTGGGAACCAACAGCTGTCAGGAAGTGACTTTATAACTCCGCCCCCAGAACTAAATCTCAGTGCTGCAAGTTCCCTCGGGGAGCAGGGGGTGTCCCACACCACCCCCAACCCATCCTGAAGATGGGCAACAGCCCTGGACACCGACTCCACGCCCGACTAAGGCCGACACAACTGCACCGTGCACACCCACTTTGCCACACTGGCTGGGGGGCTGGGTGTCAGCACAGGACGGAAGGGCTGCCCACCCGCCAGCAGAAGACTCCAGAGCATGCTCTGCAGACCTGCCCCCGGTGCCTCCCAAAGCAGCTGTCTGGGCTAATAATGTCCCCACTTTAGGGGGTGCTGTCAGGATAAATGGCCCAGATTTATCAAAACTTGACTCATCGTTAACCAGTTTATAATGTTAGCTGGAATTAATATAGTGATCACCATCATCGCCATCACTCACACACAGAGTGGGCATCCGGTGAATTCTTGAATGAAGGGGTGAACGGCTATGCTGACATTGCACAGGTTTTATGGGCTAAGCCAGTTGTTGCGTCTGCATCTCCCTCTTCACTTAAGAATTACCATTATTAATGTAACTAACATTCTTACTAAAAACAACATTTCCAAATTAAAAGGACATTGTGTGAGACATCCGGATGGTCACGTCTGAATCTCTGTTCAGTCAGTTGCAACATGTCGTTTTGGTTGATGTATCTAAGGAAAACTCAGCCTCAGACATTGGTTTAGCTAAAAAACAGATATATGTTTTAGTAGATTCTTCAAATAATTGTGGGTATCTTGTTTGAAACCACATGGAAATTTGACAAGTTGTGGTTTCTTAACGGTTAGTTGCAAGGTGGAATTCCACGTCTGTGCCTTTTGTACTTGTATTACATTAAAATCCACTGGTTTATCTTACTTTGAATGGATTTTCACTCATGCATGATTTTTAAACAGCTTTATTGAGATTTAATTCACATACTACAAAATTCAGCCATTTAAGGTGTACAATTCAATGGTTTGGGCATATCCACAGATATGTGCAGTCATCACCTAGTCGGTTTCAGAACATTTTCATCACTTTAAACCATCTTAAACAGAAATTGTACCCTTTAGTTACCACTCCCCATCCTCCCCCTGCCCACAGCCCTGAGAAAATAGTAAACTATTTCCTGTCTTGTTGTTCAGTCGCTCAGTCATGTCCAACCCTCCAATCTCCAGGAGCAGCATGCCGGGCTTTCCTGTCCTTCTCTGTCTCCCAGAGTTTGTTCCCTGCTCTGGACATGTTTCATCAATAAATCACATGTGCCCTTTGTCTAGTTTCTTTCACAAGCATCATGTTTGCAAGGATCACACGTGTTGTAGCATGTGTTGCCTGGTTCCTTTCTAAGGCTGAACAGTCTTCCATTGTGTGACGACCCACATTCCGCCGTCCACTTGTCTGTTCGTGAACATTAGGCTGTGTCCACCTTTTGGCGACTGTAAGCAAAGCTGCTATGAGCTTGCACGCCCACATTCCTGGATGGACTCTCACTTCTCAGTCTTAAGATCCCTGGTGGCTTCAACCTCCCAGCTGTCTGCTCAGCTGCTCTGTCATGTCCAACTCTTCGCGACCTCATGAACTGTAATCTGCCAGGTTCTTCTGTCCATGGGATTTTCTAGGCAAGAATACTGGAGTGGGTTGCCATTTCCTTCTCCAAACTCCTAGGTGGTATCTCTTTAATGCTCAATAGCTTTTGACAGCGTATTAAAAAGCAGAGACACCACTTTGCTGACAAAGCTCCATGTAGTCAAAGCTATGGTTTTTCCAGTAGTCAGGTACCAATATGAGAGTTGGACCACAGAGAAGACGAAGCCCTGGAGAACCGATGCTTTCAAATTATGGTGCTGGAGAATAGTCTTGAGAGGCCCCTGGAGGTTAAGGAGAGCAAANACCACTTTGCTGACAAAGCTCCATGTAGTCAAAGCTATGGTTTTTCCAGTAGTCAGGTACCAATATGAGAGTTGGACCACAGAGAAGACGAAGCCCTGGAGAACCGATGCTTTCAAATTATGGTGCTGGAGAATAGTCTTGAGAGGCCCCTGGAGGTTAAGGAGAGCAAATCAGTCCATCCTAAAGGAAATCAACCCTGACTATTCATTGGAAGGAATGATGCCGAAGCTAAAGCTGAAGCTCCAATACTTTGGCCACTGGATGCAAAGATCAGACTCATTTGAAAAGACCCTGAATCTGGGAAATATCAGTTCAGTTCAGTCACTCAGTCGTGTCCGACTCTTTGTGACCACATGAATCGCAGCATGCCAGGCCTCCCTGTCCATCACCAACTCCCAGATTTCACTCAGAGTTGAGTCCATTGAGTCAGTGATGCCATCCACCCATCTCATCCTCAGTCGTCCCCTTCTCCTCCTGCCCCCAATCCCTCCCAGCATCAAAGTCTTTTCCAATGAGTCAACTCTTCGCATGAGGTGGCCAAAGTATTGGAGTTTCAGCTTTAGCATCATTCCTTCCAAAGAAATCCCAGGGCTGATCTTCTTCAGAATGGACTGGTTGGATCTCCTTGCAGTCCAAGGGACTCTCAAGAGTCTTCTCCAACACCACAGTTCAAACACATCAATTCTTTGGCGCTCAGCCTTCTTCACAGTCCAACTCTCACATCCATACATGACTAAAAACCATAACCTTGACTAGACGGACCTTAGTAAGCAAAGTAATGTCTCTGCTTTTGAATATGCTCTCTAGGTTGGCCATAACTTTTCTTCCAAGGAGTAAGCGTCTTTTAATTTCATGGCTGCAGCCACCATCTGCAGTGATTTTGGAGCCCCCCCAAATAAAGTCTGACACTGTTTCCACTGTTTCTCCATCTATTTCCCATGGAGTGATGGGACCAGATGCAATGAACATGAATTTGAGTAAACTCCGGGAGATAGTGAAGGACAGGGAAGCCTGGCATGTTGCAGTCTATGGGGTCGCAAAGAATCAAACGTGACTTAGCGACTGAACAACAACAAAGCTTTTGATATGGGAGCACTTGATTGATTGAGTCAACATAGAACTTATAGTCTAAACCGGGACACCTTGAGATTGAGACAGAGCAGAATGAAGACTTACTCCAGGACAATAGTCCTAGCCTGTCTAGGTCTCCCTGTTTGCCGAGAGCCTCCCCTTTGGACACCCGTGTGTCCCTGGTTGGCAATCAAGTTCTTTTACTTAATTAACTAACTAATTAATTTGGCTGCATTGACTCTTAGCTGGCGCACACGGGGCCTTCTGCTGTGGCTTGCAGGCTTCTCCGGTTGTGATACACAGGCTCGACGGCATGAAGGCTCAGTAGCTGTAGCATGCGAGCTTAGTTGCCCTGTGGCATGTGGGATCTTAGTTCCCTGACCAGGGACTGAACCTCTGTCCCCTGGCTTGGAGTGTGGAGTCTTAGCCACTGGACCACCCAGGAAGCCTCAACAACCAACTTAGACATTGTACAGATGAGGCTAGCTGCCCTTCTCCCAAGTTTCAAGCAAGTTTTAATAAGCTGATGATGCCTCCATCACAGAGAGCTTACTAACCTTCCCACGTGGATGTTTGGGGCTTGGAACTTGACCTAAGGAATCTAGGGATGAAGACAATCCAATCTCATCAGTCCCTTAATCTCAAATCTGGGTTCCAAAGTGATGTCTAGCCCACATTTTCCGAAACTCACTAGGCGGAACAAGAAAACAACCTGAGAGAAGGGATCTCATTTGTCTGCTGCAGCAGTCATGGAATACAAGCTGGCTCAATGAACAGGTGAGTTGAGGAATGGCTGCCTCTAAGCTGCTGACTGCTTTGCCTGGAGAGAAGTTGACTCAGGTCTGTTTGTCCTTGTTTTCCTACCAAGTTGCTCAGAGGCACGGGCAGCTTCAGATCCCTCGCAGCACTCTGCAGAACCCTGCCTACGTTAGGTCTCACTGTTCTGTTCAGACACGTATTACTTTCATCAACGTACACCCTGGCTTTCCTACCGTGTGAGTCTCTAACTCTCCTCAGAGATCCAGACACCATGATTCCACAGCCACTCACGGGACCATTTGCTACTGTAGGAAGGAGGCCAGGGATGTAGTTTGCAGGTTTCTAGCCCCTAAGAGCAGGAGAGAGCTTAGAAAGGAGGCAATGGTGCCAAGTACCAGACAACAGCCAGTCAATGACCTTCAGAAAGTTTCCAGTGGACAATTATGCATTTCTATCTTGTGTTCTGTTTACGGCCTGGATTCTTCTCTGAACTTTCTTATGAAGAAGGTGTGTTTTACTGATCAAAGTTTACCTGGTACCTAGAATCATGTACAATAAATCTTTGGTGCATGAAGGATAAATTAACAAGTAGCTGATATCTGTCCTCAGATGCACACCAGTTGCACTGACAGCAGCTCCTTCCTAATCAGGGCGATGATGTATGAGCATCTAGTGTGGCGGGAGCATCGCCCAGGTCACATGACTTAAATCCTCCCGAGGTTTGCTCCTTCCGGTCTCATTTGCAAGATGTGAGAACCATGGTAAAGGAAATGACTTAACTGGTCTGAGATCTGCTAAGTGGTGAAGGCAGCACTTGACACTATGTGTTTGATGTAAAAAAAGAACAAATGGAATCCATATCCTTCTGATTACTGTACGTGTCCTTTTTTTGGATACAAGTGTCGCTGTTCATTATGAGGGTAGGGGCAGTTCTAGTGGTATCCAGGCTATTGCTTCAAAAAGATACCCTGCATTTCTGGTGTGTTTGGGAAGCCTAAGTCCTCAAGCTCATCTGGGATGCTGTGGGCCTGATTTAGCTTTTAAACACCTGCTTCAGACACAGCAGACCGGGCTACCTTCTCTGGAGCCCTTTGCTGGCTCCTGCAACAGAGGAGAACTCTGGACATCAGACATGCAACCCAGAGGAGCCAGGAGTCACCGTATCCTGGAAGACATGTACCTCCTTACTCAGTGAAATTTCCAGAAACTTCAGAACAAAGGAATGATGAATTCCTTAGCTTCAACACTCCCATCCCCAGGGCAGAAAGAACTCAGGGAAAGAGGTGACATTGGTGAATCAGGTGTATATCATGATGTTAAGGGGGAAAGGGGAAGCCAGTACAGGAGGTGTAAGAGCCCTGGGTTTGATCTCTGGGTTGGGAAGATCCCCTGGAGAAGGGAATGGCAACCTGCCTCAGTATTCTTGCCTGGAAAGTCCCATGGACAGAGGAGCCTGGTGGGATACAGTCCACAGGCTCGCAAAGGGTCCGACATGACTGAGCAACCGAGCACAGCACACCGTGAAGACGTAAAACCCTGTGTTATGTTTCTATTTAGACTCTTAAATCTGGATTGACCTCAGTCATTCTTTTTTGTTTAAACTTTTAGTGACAGTTGATAAAATTCTACCCTAGGAAATTTAGAATCTTAAAACAGTGAAGGCCTACAACTGAATAACTACCAGCCTTACAGGTAAGCACTGGTATGCTCTCAGTGAGGATTACATTTGGCCAAAAGCTACAGAACACTGGGACCAAATGAAGCTTGAGCTAATGTGAGATTTATTTCCCTTGCCAAACAGGAAGTCGGTAGGCAGGTAATCTGGGATGCACGTGGCTGTCCACCACGCCCCAGGGGCCCAGACTCCTTCTGTCCCCTTACTGACATTTTGACATGCAGCTTCCACACTCATATCTGTCACCTCATGGTCACAACATGGCTGCTCCATCTCCTGCATCCTATCTGCATTCCAGGCAAAAATGAGGACTAGAAAGAAGGCAAAAACAGGTGCTAAAAAGTCAGCCCCCTTCTAAAAAACTTCACCAAGTATCCCATCACGCAATTTCTTCTTATATCTCATTGGCCAGAACTGCATCACAAGCCACCCTCAGTAAAAAGGAGGTGGGGAATACGTGAACTTTCAGCCAAGCGCATTTATCACTCCTCTCCTCCTCCCAACAAAGTTCTGTTAGTAAGATAGACAGGGGCAGTAGATATGGGGTGATCATCCGGCAGTATGTAAATACAGCCACGTTCCCTAGAGGTCCAAACAAAAGTCAACCTTTCATAAAAGCATAGTTCTAAAGATGGATTAGGGCCAGAGTTGATTATGCAGGGGACTAGCTCTACTGTGCATCAGAAGATCATGATCCCGGGTAGCGATTGGTAGAACTTGAGTACTGAACTGCTTTGAACACAGGTTGCCTTCCAGGGTTTCGGCTTTTTAACATACTCAAAAAAAAAAAAGAAAGAAAAAACCCCATAGGACCAGTTTAAAAAAAAAAAGAAAGAGGGTGGTGAAATGGGTCTCCGTCAAGAGTCCTTCGTGTGTTGTACTAGAGACAGCTTGCTTCGGCATTGGACATCCCAGACTGGATCACTGAGTCATCCCTCCCCTGCAGGGGATCCTGGACAATCAGCTTTGAAGTTCTGAGGCATATGCATGTGATCAGGCCTGGCATTCAGTCAGCATGGTTGGGAGAAGCCACTCCAGATATTACAGAATTGAAACACTTTCATACAAACTGCAAACAGCCCCTCTACTCCCCAGCACCCCCCGACCACCACCTCTGGTCCTCTCCCGGAAGCCCTGCATGACCCCATGGCGGTGGACAACCTTCATCCCAGTGCCCAAGCTGCACGGTACGAAATGCTTTCAATATAGGCCCGTGTATGATAGTATCACCAACCTCTCCGGGTTGCGGCAGCACTTAAATGAGGTCAGTAATGTAAAATTCTTCATGGTGAAAAAGAATTTAAAATTCTTCATTCATCTTCCATGCAGGGGTGACTTTCAGGCTACGCTGGGACGAACCAGCTAGGCATTTGCTCTGCACTGGCACATTCAGGAAACAACAAGTCTTCCTCCCTCCTTGGCATGTTCTGGAAACCTCTTCAAGCCGAAGATAACAGCTCCGACAAGGCACTGTTAGAGGAAGTGGCTTTTCTGCCCAATTACTTTCTAGATTGGCTGAGAGCGGCCCAGATGAGCTGCTGCTGGGGGAAGGCAGGGTCCAGTAATGACTGAGAAAGGAGGCCCTGGAGGTATCTTAGAAATGATGGTGATGACAGTGGTGTCCATGGTGATGGTGATGATGGTGGTGATGATGATAATGATGGTGGGGATGGCGATGATGAAAAAGACCGTGATGGAAATGACGGTGATGGTTGCTTTTGACTAATCCCAGCGCTCTCTTCTAGACAGACATACAGGCCCTAAAGATGCATTATCTGACCATTTGTATAGTTAGGGATAAAGCCAATCGGCCCCACTACCCAGTCATTAGTGACAACTGTCTGCCTCTGAGTTTCCAGCATTAACCAGGTGCCTGTCTCTTGGGTAGAGGATAATGTCTAGACGAATTCTTGCAGCCTTGAGGTTCAAAAGTCCATCTAGAGTTCAGAGATAGAAAAAAAAGCATGCAAGCACAACATGCTTGCTAGAAAACATGCTACCTTCCTTTGAACAAATGCTGGCATTGTCAAATTTAGGGGCTCTGTAAAAATGAAATATTAAACCTTCTGGAATTGTTGGCACCTATCAACTCCTCTCAATGCAAGCACAACTGCAGAAACTGCAACACAGGACAAAACCCTCAGACTTTGCTTCATTTAAAAGTTAAAAAAAAATGTTCATGTATCTTTGGCTGTGCTTGGTCTTCACTGCCGTGTGCATAGGCTTTCTCTATTGTGGAGAGCAGGGGCTACCTTCCTAGTGGTGCAAGGGATTCTCACTGAGGCGGCTTCTCTTATGATGGAGCACAGGCTCTAGGGTGCTTGGGCTTCAGTAGTTGCAACGTGCTGGCTCAGGAGTTGCGGCTCATGGGCTCAGTGATTGTGATGCATGTGTTTGGTTGCTCCATGGCATGTGGAATCTTCCTGGACCAGGGATAGAACCCATGTCTCCTGCATTGGCAGGCAGATTCTTATCCACTGCACCACCACGGAAGGCCAAAACTCTCCGATTTCGGACTCAGTCACAGGAGAATGTGTCAGGACTCAGCTGGGGAGCCCCATCTCCAGGCACCTCATTGACTGGCTTCCCACCCATGTGTGCCCACCCTAGACCTTCTCTCCTCTCCAGCTTCATGCCCCAAACATCCAGACCCTGTAATGCCGAAGGACTGCTAATCAAATGGTCACTTTATATTGCAATGGGAATGGATCCTCCTGGTCTTCATCCTTGCCCATTTAAATACAACAAGAAAGTTGGTCGTCACAGAGAATTTCTAAAAGGCTTGAAGTGAGGATTTTCTTTTTCCCAGATCAGATTCTCAGGCAGCCCTCATGGGAGTCCATTGCTTGATCAGAGAAAGCGGAGGGACCATATTTTTCTCTTTCTGATACACATGAGTATTTGATGGGTAGTAGAGACTCAGCATTTCCTTTGGCCCGGCCTGGGTTGCTGGACAGTGGTCTTCTGAGTCATTTGATCAGAGGGAGTCTCAGTTTCTCTCCCAGGATCTGACCTGCCCACAGCTGGAGTGGACAGCTGTGTACAGCATCCCTGGGGAACAGTTCAGAAGTGGGTGGGGTCGGGGCAGGACTCCGAAGTCAGGGGCACTTACCCTTCCCCCCTCCGGAGGAAAAGTGACTTGGATTTTCTTTCCCAACCTTCTGACCCCTTGAAAGTTTTAATGGGTGGAGGAAGCTGGAAAGACAGGGGAGCAGGGGCAGAGAAGACTGTGTGAACGCTTTAAAAAAACATAATCATTTCAATCAGTATTTCCCTTCCATTTAAAATCACAAACGTAGCCACTTAATCAAATGTCATGCTTAAGACACATTTACCTCCTTGGGAGAAAAATGAACAATGGCAGCTCAATTTGGCTTTGGATGGGTTTTAAAAATAGTCAAGTCTGTGAAGGCCATTAGGTAAATGGTCTAAGAGCTTCAAAGAGGGCTTCCCGCTGGGGGTCGGCCAGCTTCTTTGTTGGGAAAATAGTGCAGGGCAGAGAGGGCCTCCAGGGGCTGGGGCCAGCCTGGGATTCCAGGTCCCTGGGTGCAGGCTTCTCCTGGGCAGGCGGAGGTTGGAGGGTGGTGGGTGGTGGGGCAGGTGGGGGTGGACCTGGTGATCTTTCAACAATGGGTACATTTGAAAAGTTCCCTTTTGCATTTGTTGAAGCTTTTAGGTGTGTGTCTGTGCCTGTGTGTGTGTGGACGTTGGTGTGCTGGGTGGGAGATGACTTACACCATCCCCTCCAAACTCCCAGAAGAGGAGAAAAATGAACTGATCAGAAATATGAGATGCCATCCAAGCACAAGAAATCAGTTACATTAACAGTGAAATACGCTCTTAGTGTTAGTCGCTCAGTCATGTTCAACTCTTTGCGACCCCATGGACTGTAGCCCACTAGGCTCCTTCTGTCCATGGAATTCTCCAGGCAAGAATACTGGAATGGGTAACTGTTCATTTCTCCAGGGGGTCTTCCTGACCCAGGGATTGAACCAAGGTGTCCCGCAATGCACGCAGAGATTCTTTACCATCTGAGCCACCAGGGAAGCCCAATATGTCATGATTTTATTCTTTTTCAGCACATACAAATGACCACGTTGGGACTTCCCTGGTGTTCCAGTGGTTAGGACTTCACTTTCTACTGCAGGGGTTGTGGGTTTGATCCCTGGTCAGGGAGCGAAGATCCCAAATGCCTTGCAGCCAGAAAAAAAAAACAAAAAACAAAACAGAAGCAATGTAGCAACAAATTCAATAAAGACTTTTTTTTTTAATGGTCCACATAAAAAAAGCCTTTTAAGAATGACAATATTTGCATCAAGAGAAAAAAATAAAAACAGAATAAGAGTTGTTCTTTTTGGAGAATTTGCGGGCGAGTGGTCAGTGCCCCAGGGAAACAGAAACTGGTAGATCTTTGTCCTAAATCTGACTTTCCAGCCTGGGTGAGTGCAACCTCCCTCCCCCAGGGGTGGAAGGTGCCCTGCCAAGTTTTGGTGGTTCCCTGCTGGGTAACTTCCCCTCCTGACTGTCCCTGCCCCCAGCTCTTTCCAGAAAACACTTCCGTTTACTGTCTTCTCAGCCCTGAGGTTCCTACCTGAGGTCCGGGGATCCCCTGGGTATGTGGGTAGAATACAAGGGGTCTTTATAATTGGATGGTGAGAAAAATCACTTAAGCCCAGCATTTCTTTCTGTTATAAACACAGCAGCAGAGCAAGGCGGTGTGACATACCTGAGACCATCAAACAGAAACTGCAGACATTTCTCTTGCAACACCACGACTGTGGATGGCTGAAAATATTACTGCTACATGTCCGGACACAGCCAAATCATGGCGCACTTTGAATCTCCCAATTCATCCTCAGCGTAATAAAAAGAACATACACTGCTATATAAAAAATGCATTTTAATATTTTGGTGTGTTTCAGTACACTTGGTCTCCTAACAATTCTGTGCACTTTAGTTTCTATGCACTTAAAAACGTTCTGAGACGAGGGTTTGCTTAACGGTGCTGAAGGGGTCCTTGGAGCAGAGCTGGTCGGGAGACCCCCAGGCTCACCTGGCCGGGCAACCTCATCAAAGATTATTCTGGCTCCTGAAAGGCCTCCCTGGTGCGGCACTCCCACTTTATCCCGCTAGGTGGCAGCAGTGAAGTCACCGCTTCTCTCCAGGCTTCAGGGGCCCAGTCCATTGTTCCAGGATCTCCCTTTGGGATCTGTCCACCTCTTTAAATGCTCAAGCAGAGAGAGGACTCCAGGGGAAGACCCGCCAGGGGTGGTCAGGTAGGCGAAATGTTGATTCAGCCTGCCGCTTCTTCGGACAATAATAGTGAATCAGTGTGAGGCAACCTCATTTAACTCCCAGAGAAATCTCTGTGGAAGGGAATATGGAGCCCATTTCACAGATGCGAAAACTGAGGACCCAAAGAGGTTGATAATGTGCCCAGGACCCCACAGTGAGTAGACAGTGGCACCTTGGCTACCTGCGTCAAAGACTTGGGGTGATCTGGCCACCACACCACCCTGTACCCTGCCCTCTCCTCTAGGACCTTCTCAGGGAGGCAAGTCACCCCCTTCTGTCCTCCTGCCTGGGCAGAGGAGACTCATCACTTTCAAGGTCCTGGAGGCTCAGGGATGAAAGCTGCCTGCCTGGGAGCCCACAGTTCCAGGGACAAGCCCCGGGCCTGGCTCCACCCCACAACCGTCTGCCCCCTCCCAAGGAGGCCTTTCTTGATAGAGGGGGTCTCTCCCGCGGGCTGGGGGTTACAGAGCTCCACTGGGAGAGGCACCTGCAGAAACCACTGGTGCCTGCCCCTCCCTGGACCCCCGCATCCACACTTGTCACACAGGAGCTTCACGAGCTGATTTCTAAGGCCTGGTTCGTGCACCTCCTCGGGCCGCTGAGAGTTGGAAGCAGGGCTTTGTCGCGGCTGCTCACGGAGTCGGCCTTCAGCACGGAGTTTCCCAGGAGTCTCTTCCCGGTGTGAGGGACCCCGCCGCGGGCCCTTTCGCCTTTAGTCAAGGCCTTGCAAGGACAACCTAACCAGGTAGGCACGGGAACTCCGGGGACCGACAGTCCAGAACGCCGGGGTCCTGGAACTCTCCGGGGTCATCCTTATTCAGGGCTGGCCGAGCAGCAGCTGCAGTCGGGCAATCGGGCGCAGCCGGACGCCCAGTCCGGGGGGCGGTTGAGGTTTCGGGATTTGGGATGGGACGGGACCGGTAGGGGGACAGAGGATGGTGGAGCTCTGACCAGGGACGCAGAGACTTCTCTCACCCGAGCTGAGACAGGGGTCCAGGCCGCGGGGAGAGACGAGTGCCTAGTAGCGGACCCTCCCACCTTCTTGACTCCCGCGGCCGCTTCCGCGCACCTCTGCCTGGAGAAAACTTTTGTCCCAGTCCCCGCCGCAGGCGCCCCGAGTACTTCCTCGGGAACGTCCCCTCCCCCAAACCAGCTCTCCCGGGGCACTGGGCGCACCGGTAACCGGGTCAGAACCTCGAACCGCTTCGCGTGCCATCCGGTTACCGTGGCAACACCATCCGGCGGCGCCCGGCGGTCCAATCCGAGCCCGCGGCCTCTCTCGAGCTTTTCCCAAGGTGGGGACCCGGACGAGGCCAGAGCTGGGGAAGGGGCGGTCAGGGCCCCGCCTGCAGTGTCTCCCGGGCCGGCACAGCCCCGTGTGGAGAGGTGGGCCACCGCGAGGCGGGGCGGGCGGCAACCGGCAGCTGGGGGCTTCAGTTCGAGGGGCGGGGGAGCGGGTGACGTGAGCCGGGCCGGGCGGGCGGAGTTGGGGCCGGTTCGGGGAGGCGGGGGCGAGCGCGCGGAGAGGCAGACGCGCGGAAGGAGGCGGCCGAGCGGCGCTGGCGGCTCTGCGGCGGGCGCGGTGGGCGCGGGCGGCGGGGCCCCGGGATCCCCGCGCGCCTCCTCGGCGCGGCGCCGCCGCCGCGCGTCCCCACGCCCCGCGTTCCACGGCGCCCTCGCCCCGCGCGCCTCCCCCGCCCGCCTCCTGCCGGCCTCCGGCGCCGCGTCCGTCCGCGGAGCGAGCGCTCAGACGGAGCCCCCGGCCAACTTGAGAGGCGCCGAGCGGCGGCGGAGTCCCCGGCAGAGCCCCCCGAGTCGGTGGCACGCGCAGGGTAAACGCGTCCGGCAACGTCGCCGCCGCCCGCACCCCCGGACCTCGCCGCCCCCTCGGCGCGGGGCTCTGGCCGGATCGAGAACCGTGCCGCGAGACACGCACTGTGCGCGGCGGCGCCGCCCGCCTCCCTCTTCGCGGCTCCGGAGGACGAAGCCGCCGCTCCTCGATCCTCGCCGCGCGGCCGCGGCGCCGGAGTGCGCCCCTCCCGGGCCGGCAGCCGGCTCCCTCACCTCACCGCTGCCTTCTCCGGGTCGCTCCCGGAGGGGGTCGCGAGCCCTGCACCTGGGCTCAAGGATGTGCGCCCCCGCGGGCCGCCCCGCCTGAACCATGCGCCCCAACGGCGGCGGCGCGCCGGCCGGCATGGAGCCCCGCGCGGCCGCGCTCTGACTCGCTCTGCGCCCCGCGGCCGGCGGGCGGCGGGCGGCGGGCAGCGGGCGGCGGCGGACCGAGAGCCGGAGACCGGCGCTGCGGGACGGAAGGAGAGGGCGCGGGCGCCGCGCAGATGGCCGGGGCGAGCGAGATCTGAGGCTCTGCTCCCCGAAACGTGACCATGTGGATTCAACAGCTTTTAGGACTCAGGTGAGCGACCCGGCCAGCGCCGGGGTGCGTGTGGGCGCGCGGGTACCGAGCTGGGCTGAAGCGGCGCTTTCCTCTGTGTTGAGAATAAAGCGAACCCCTCTCTGCTCCTGCGAGAGGCCAGCCGGTGTCCCGGGATCCGGGTTGGGGCGCCGCACCGGAGCTTGGAGCCCCGGAACCGGCTGTCCCGGGTTCCGCGTGTCCGGGTCGGGGCGCCCGCCCCATTTCTCCCGGTTCTGGGGCCGGCCGGGCGCGCCCGCGGCTCCCGGCGCCAGCAGCGCAGTGTCCTGGCCGGCCGCCCCGGCGCGCCGCCTCTTCGGGGCCCAGGGGAGGCGCGGGCCGCTGGGCGCGGCGGGCTGTGAACCCAGGGCGGGGGCCAGGGCTGCCAGGAAAAGCCAGGGGCTCTGGGTCTGGCGAGAGATCGGCCGGCGGAGTTAGAAGAAACCGAAGCTTGATAGCCATGCCGCCCCTCTTTTCGCTTCCTCGGGGCCCCGGGGCTAAGCAGGGGCCTCCTGGGCTCCCAGCTGCCGATCCAGATGTTTGCCGGTGACCTCCCGGCCCGACGGGCGCGCACAGCTGGCGGGCAGCTGGGGCGGGAGAAGATGAGGCTCTGGGGGAGCGCGGGAGGGCACCCTTTCTCCCCTACGGGCAAACACCCTCCGGGAACGCCCTGGGGTTTGCCTTTGTCCCGGACTCCAGGGCCGGTTGAAACCGGGAGTTCGAGCTCGATGCCCCCAGCAGGGGTACCCAAGAAGATCCTTTGGGGCAAACTTTGCTCGCCTGCCACGACTCTCGGGCTTTAGCCCTGCTAGGAGCCAGTGGGACACACTTGTCCCCTTGGCTGGGCAGACGGCCTCCGATCCGTCGCCCTCCCGCCGGGGTCTCGGCGGAGCTGTTGCGTGTGGGTCCCAGGTTGCATCGGAGAACTGGAAGGACGCAGGCGGAGGCTGCGAAAGCCAGCGTGCGGTTCTCGAGTTTGTCCACTGGGATGCACTGCACTCCCGCTTTGGGGAGAAAGGGGCCCGGTCGTCTCCGGAGCCTGTGCCTTAGCCTTCCCCACCACCAGCCGATAAAAGCCGGGGGGAGCGAGCTGAGGGGGGAATCGAGTGCGCGTCCTCATTTTGAGAAACTGGGAGAGGACGGAGCCCGCAAGGGGTCTCCTAGCTACCCTTGATTTATGAGACGATTCCCCAGTCCCGGGGCAAAGCCTGTTGGAAATATCTACTGAGAATTGTCCAGTGTTATCCTTGGCCTTTTTCTTGAAAGCGACATTCCTTGTCTGGGTGGCCGGGTCGTGTTCGGCGGCCTGGGCTTTAATAGGTTAATACTGAAGCGGGTTGCGCTGGATATTGGCTCAGCTTGAATCGATGTCCTGTACTCAGACTAGATAAGGTTTAGGCTCAGCCGCTCTGGGACACAGACTCCATGGAGCGTCAGGGCAGCTCTGCCCGAGTGACCCCTTCCGGGTGCCCTCGCCTCTGCCTGCCGGGTTTCAGGAGACTCCAGGGAGAGGGTGCTCCTTCAGCTCCCAGACACCTCCCCAGCTGCTGTCTGGCACTGCCTTCCCGATTGACTGCTGGCAAGTTATTTGAACCGACATCTTTCTTTATTACTAACTTGCTAGATTGAAAGGTTAGTATATTTTGATAAAGAGAAAAGTTAATAAATATTATGGGAAAAAAGAACCTCTCTGGTGGTTCAGAATTCACTAAAACAGTTCATCTAACGCATCCCTGAGTGAGGTCTACTTGGGATTTTGCTTTAGGAAATAGTTCTGTTGCTGATTTTGAAGTTTGACCTTTTGTTTTTTTCCCTTCAGCGTTAGCACAAGAGATTTTCTGTAAATGTGCCTCTGAGGACGGGCTGTCACCTCTCGGGGAGGCTGGCAGGAGAGAGCTCTGTCATGTCTGAGAGCCNCATGGAGCGTCAGGGCAGCTCTGCCCGAGTGACCCCTTCCGGGTGCCCTCGCCTCTGCCTGCCGGGTTTCAGGAGACTCCAGGGAGAGGGTGCTCCTTCAGCTCCCAGACACCTCCCCAGCTGCTGTCTGGCACTGCCTTCCCGATTGACTGCTGGCAAGTTATTTGAACCGACATCTTTCTTTATTACTAACTTGCTAGATTGAAAGGTTAGTATATTTTGATAAAGAGAAAAGTTAATAAATATTATGGGAAAAAAGAACCTCTCTGGTGGTTCAGAATTCACTAAAACAGTTCATCTAACGCATCCCTGAGTGAGGTCTACTTGGGATTTTGCTTTAGGAAATAGTTCTGTTGCTGATTTTGAAGTTTGACCTTTTGTTTTTTTCCCTTCAGCGTTAGCACAAGAGATTTTCTGTAAATGTGCCTCTGAGGACGGGCTGTCACCTCTCGGGGAGGCTGGCAGGAGAGAGCTCTGTCATGTCTGAGAGCCATCCCCTGGCCGGCTGGCCAGGAGAAGGGGCTGTGCTTGGAGGGTCTGTGTTTCTGCATCTCACTAGGCACAGCAAAACAGTAACTAAAAGCCCGTGATGGCTTGCCTGGGACCTGCTAATGTGTTTTTCCTGAAGGCAGCCCATTACCTCTGCTCCCAAGCCCCTCCATGGCTCCCCCAGGTGAGCACTGGGCATCGTGCTGCCCGGCTTCCAGCCTGGTTGCGTCAGGCAAACATAAGACATGGGGCCCAGGTGACAGGAGACAGCTCTGGGCGCGACCTGAGTGAAGACTCTCAGCTCTGGCTTGCGAGACAAAGTCTGGGCTAGGATTTCTGCTTCTGCATTGGAAAGGAGCTGTGCGCAGTGCCTTTTCTTCCGAGGAGGAGGAGGAGGAGGAACAGATTGAGTGTTTTGGAGCTGTTTTTATGCCTTTTCGGTGGTGGTTGTAGCAGAGCTCCAAAGATACCTTCCATCCGTGCAGATAAAGGTATCTTTTGAAGGTGGCCTCGGAGCCCTGCCAGCTGCGTCCGAGCTCGATCTGGGAGCAGCTTGAAGAGGATGCTTACTCAGCAGGCGGCACAGATTTTAGAGTTCGGCCGCCTGCTTGTGAGTGGCCCCTGAGGCCATAGCCCTCCACGTAGCAGCTTTCTCGGGCTCGGAGCCTGCCAAGCACTTGCCAGGTGTCCTCAGGGGCACAGTGGCTAGCCAGCACCAGGCTCCTTGCAGGCCTGGTGCCTGTCCTTCTGCCTGTTCTTCCAGCCTAATGTTCTGTTGCCCCTTCTATTCCGGAGGCCCTGGGTGTGCCTGAGGTGGGGGAGGGTCTGTAGCAATATAAGATGACTCTTCTTTCATGGGGGTTCACACAGGTCCCAACCGGCCACACGGTACCATGTTTGGGCTTCTGTGCACAGTCCCAGTGGCTTGGTTGTCCCCATCACTGCCTGTAAAGTCCTCCAGCAGCTGGGGCCCTGCAGCTGGGTTTTAGAGGACCAGGTCAGAGGCTCTGTCCACAGACGTCACCCTCCTGGTCAGTCTTGGTTCTCACCCACTTCCAGCTGCTGGCACCAAATTGATTACCACTGGAGCCCCTCGAGTGTCAGTGGCCATGATACTCATCCAGGACAATATTGCTGGAATAAATCATCATTTTAGGAGACAGCTCACATCTTTTCTGCCATGTGGGTGCATCTACCCCCCACCACTCAAAGCTCCCCACCCCCCAGGGGACACACTGTCCACACAGAGGAGGGGGCAGTAGGCTCCTCCCAGACTGTTGATTGATTTATTCTTTGGTTGATTTATTCTAATCACTTGCTTCTTTTTCTTCTGTGCATCAAAGAGGCCAGTAAGTGGGGAGCAGGGCACAAGCTGAGACAGCTCCTTGCCTCCCTGAGACGTCTGTCTCCCAGTCCCTGGAAAAAGAGCCGCCTTCTTCCCCAAGCATCCTGCGTCCTCTTAGCCGGGCTGCTCAGAGGGAACAGCGGCATCCCACCCCCTTTGTGGTCCTCAGCCCCAACCCGGACACCATCAAGGTGTTTGGCAGGTGTAAGCTGGGTGTGCTGCTTGAGTTCTCCGCCCCCAGCTGTTGTGTGGGGAGACCACAGGGTGCACAGAGCACGTGAGGCAAGGCTGCACCCTGGGTCGTGATGAAGTGGGTGGACACCAAGCCCCAACCTGGCCGACCACTGCCCAGCCTCCCAGAGGCCTGGGCTCCTGTCTGGGGTTACGTAAGAGTCATCTGCTTTCCAAACGTAGTTGCCAAGTTTTCTTCAAAGGGCTACAACTCAGTAGAGACCAAATTGATGTAGAGATTAGCTTGGAAAGCCAAATATATCCTTGATCTAGATTTTCATGTTTGAAGTCTGGCTCGAGAGGGTTTCTCCTGCCCGATGCCAGGCAGCCCGGAGGGGGAGGCAGGAGGAGGACTTGCTGGGGCTACAGCAAACAGACCCTGTGGCCCCAGACTCCACTCTTTCTCAAGACCCCCCTTCCAGGAATTCAGAGGAGCTGGTGTGTCAGGAGGCCATCCAGCGGGGAGTGGTGGTTACATAACTCAGATTAACTCAGTTCATAGAAAGTCAGAGGCTGCAGTGTTCCCATGTCGGAGCTCCGGGAGCCCATGGGTCCTGGCTCCCCTGGTGGCCATTCATATAGAGCCTGGATTGTTTCTGGCTGCTTGGAGGAGGCTGCTCTGGCCCCCTGTTGGGAACAGCACTCTCTACCAGCAATGAGCCAGGCACAGTAGGGTACTTCTTCAGGGCCTCTTCCAAAGCCCCTTCCAGAAGAGCATGCAGGATCCATCCCCTGCTGCTGGTGCTGGTGGATGGGGGTAGTGAGCTGGATTGTCTCCTAGCAACCTCCGGACCAGCAGAGTTAATTGGGATGTCCCAGCAGGCACAGGGAAGTAGCCAGGTGATGAGTGATGTTTCTCTGAGGATGCTAAGAGGCTAGAAGCCCCCCGTTCATCTATGGGCATCTTCATAGTAGATAAATACCTCCAACATGACCCAAAGAGAGCTCGGGTGGAGGGCAGTGGGAATGGGGGCATCCGTTTTGCCCTTGTTAGTCCTGACCCACTGACCTGGGCACCATCAGAGTATCGTGTGCTGCAAAGAACAGGGTCCTGCTGCTGTACCATGGGAAACTAGGGGATCAGGGGGCCGGGGGGGATC